>JABCKT010000306.1:0-21129 GCA_018858115.1 Tephrocybe rancida
TAAAAACACAGAGCCACTCTGATTCTCATCCAGAGCATCAACAACAATGATAAGAGGTGGAAGGCCCAAACGTTCAGAGGCACTAGCCTCCCATGGCTGTATAAGCATCTGTATCAATTGAATGTCCAGAGTGGCATGAGTCAGCTCTGAATCCTTCTCCAGAGCCTCTGCTAAACAAGCTGCATATGAAGAGGAGTGATCACAGAGTCGCCAACAGAGAGTAGATACAAGTAGACCACTCTCTCCACTGTCAAGCTGGCGAGAGCAGAAGTAGGACACTAAAGGTAACCTCAAGATGCTAAAGCCATAATGCACAGCCCAGTTGGCATCTCCACCATTGTACCTATCATCTACAAGTTCACAGATAGTCTTAGCAACAGTAGTCTTTCCAATACCTGCTGGGCCAGCAAGCCAGTAGACAGGTTCAACATCTGGCTGTTGTAGCCAAGATAGAATACCCTTAAGAACATTAAGTCTGGTGCCCAGAGTACAGGTCCTCCAATCAACAGTGTCTGACTGAATGTGTGCTGTATGTGCTGCTGTCCTGGAGGTCAGTACACTGTGCAACTCAGCTCTCTGATTCATGGTTAGTCCTTGTCACCATTCCTGAACAAAAATGAATTACCTGTTGGATTGTGCTTGTATCATGTTCAATTGCCACTAAGAAAGCAACCTACAGTTGCTAATCAGTGCCTGGTGAATGATGAGATCAACAATAAACTTACTTTGAATTGCTCAAGGGCTTCACTGATGTTCTTGTAGATACCTAGAAGAGCACCCACATCCTTTGGCCCCTGAAGCACACACCTGAAAACACCATGCAACTGCATTTGCTGAATCTTCTCCAATTCAGTCTGCATTGTGCTGAGTAGAATGAGCATACAACACGAGCAAAGGAAGGAGGAGATTACGTACATTGCAAAAGTCATAAGGTTGTTTCCCCTGCCAAAGTCATCCTTACGACCCTCAAGGCGCTTTGCAGATGTCTCAAGGATTGGCAATAATCCTTGGATACGGTCCAATATGTCTTTCATATCTCGCGAGTTGCTGTGCATAGTCTGTATAATTGTCTTGTTACCACATGGCACATTAACTGTGTAAGGTGTACCTTTGCCAGATCCACAACAGCCACAACACCACCAAGTGCTGCCTTGAGGAATGGGTTCCAGTCAGAGGCCTCCTTGGTGACCCTCAGCACTGTTAAAATGCCGTCCAAGGCCACATCCACACCTTCTTTGGGACATTTAACCATTAGCAAATGCATCTCAAGATCTGACACCAGCTCACCCTTGAATTTGCTTTGATCCTGAGAAACACTGGGACCAGGCGGGGCAGATTGGTAATCATTCATAAAGGGTGCAGGGTTTCTGGCTGCAGACAGTCAATGAACAGTAGATGAAAGAGAGAAAGAGAGAAATGCCCACCAGGAAAGTTGTTCTCAGATATAACGAGATTAGGAACTGCGGTCGTGGAGCTATGTTCATTGATGTGCGTTGCCGACGTAGGACCTGCGGCCGTATAGGCGTAAGTGCTCATCAAGCAAACATAAAGGATCGAGCATGCGTACCGGATGGGGTCACAGAGATCCGTTGTTCGACATTGATCGCCGACATAGAACTTGCAGCTGAATAGCCGTGAGTGCTCAACGATCAAGAGTAATAATGCATACATACCAACTGGGGTCACGGGACTACCTTGATCGATCGTCGCCAGCGTGGCACCCATGGCTGTATAGAAGGTGAGTGCTTGGTAAGAAATGGCGAAATATGAAGCACGCGTACTGGTTACAACTTGGATACTTGCAGCACCTTCGGGGACAGTAGCAACAGTAGCAACACCTGGAGCCTGTCGGTGAGCAACGGCGGACAAACGGTGAGCATGCTTACCGATGTTAGCCGCGAGATGAGCAGCGGATGCATCGAGTGCTGGGAAAGGCCAACTGAGCCTCAATGAAATGGAACATCCTTGAAGTAAACTTACCGGTCAGATGGTCCATTGAATGAGTAGCAGGAGTGCTGGAGATGAGACTACTGAGGAAGCGCTTAACAGGAGACTTCCCATTGGGTACTGGTATGGGCCGGTTAGGTCTCAGTGACAAGATGGAAATGTCTGGAATTACGTTTACTGGTCAGATTCTCCATAGATCGAGTAGTAGGATTGTTCGAGGCGGGGCCCTTTGTGGACTCGGAAACTCCAAATCGACCAAGGAAGCGCTTGCCGAGAGATGGCTTTTTTCCATCAGGGGCAGGTCCGGTAGGGTCATTATCTGCGGGAGACATGTTTCTGGTAGTTGCAGTTGATTTAAACAAGCTCAAGAATTTATGCAAGATGATAGCTTGAGTGAAAATGAGTCCACACCGGGCGCCAATTTTGACAGGAGGCATGCACGAGGCGCGCACAGACTCGGTTTCGGAGTTCGGATCTGCCTTGTCATACGTTCAACTGCCTCGGTCTGTACATTTCAACTCGACTCGCTCACAATCACTCAAGCAACTTAGAAAACTACTTATAATCTATGCTTCGATGTACATGATCATGAGCTCTGTATGTGAAATAATCATATTCCTTGTTAACTTTCTGACTTGGCACTTCCAGGTTTATTTTGTCCCATGATATCCATCCACTCGATTGGCAGGCTGCGCGTTCGCCTGGAGCGTCAGCTATATATATTGGATGCAAAAACTCATTCTAAACTGTTACAGCTGTGAATAATGTGGTGTGACACTTCACTTCATTCCTGTGCCCCTTCTGATGCACAACCGCAGGGCATCGACCTCTTCGACAAGTGGCATCTTGCCTTCAGGTCCAAAACTCCAATCTCCCTGTCGCACTGTTCAAGCCGCGATCAGTGCCATAACTTCCCCGGGTCTTTCCACAACTTCGCAAGGCCCTCTCGCTATTTATTTAAGGCCTCTACCACCGACGAACGTGTCTCGGCCCTCGTCGAGCTTCGCGTTTTCCAGCGGGTCGACGGCACTTTCCCTGCACTCCGTATCTCGCTCCATCTATCTCGAATTCCGCGTCCTCGTGACGGTCCTTGCCCCCCTTTTCTCGACATGGACTCCACATCCTCGTCATGTCACCATTCGGGCCCCTTTACGACTTGATTGCAAGCCCTTCGCCTCGCTCTTTGCGGCTCACTGCGGCATCCTCGGCCTCAATTTCAAAGTGCTGTAGCTCTATATGGCCTCAGGATGACCACATGGTCCCTCGCACGCTCGCGATGAGATATCCTTCGAGGCACGGGAGTTCGAGTTCGAAGGAGCGAGAAGGGAAAATTAGTTGCGGAGACATGTGAATGGGACCCATGATCGTTGGTCGGTGTTTCTGTCCGTGTCTGATCGGTTGCTGCTAAGTCGACTTCCTTTTCACAGTAGATCAAGAAACAGAGGTTATTGGGGCTCTCTGCTGAGTCAAGGGCCCCTCGGACAATATATCAATGTTTTCACTAAGTAACATGCTTGTTGGCAATGTTGTGGATAAATCCATGGCCCTGCTGATATCGGTGGTGCATCAATTAGAATAGAAACATAAGTAACCAGTGTAAATAAGTAGATATGTTCAACGAATGAATTGACATGGCACGAACGACTGTATCGGCAAGCACTGCGGAATTCGGACTTAGCGTCCCCACACTGTCCCCACCACCTTTTGTCTGCCAGTTAATCAATGGGTTCGCAGTTGGTTCACCACCAAGCTTTTTTCACACTCTTCACCGTCGTGTTCTTACGAATAAGTCGAAGAAGAATATAGATATAAGTTTCATCTCTTATCTACCACTATTCGTTGCCCTTGGCCTTCCAACACAATGACGATCACGCTCGTGCCATCCCCCGCGTCATCACGCACCTCCTTCCCGACGCTCCACCTCCCACCCCTGCTCATGCTCTTCCCGCGGAACTCACATATAATTACGCACTAGCGAGCAGATCCACCCTCCCAGCTACCCATGCCCTTCCCCAGCGCTGCTGCTTGCGTCCCTCCTCACTTTCCCCCTCCCCCAGCGCATCTCTCCTCTCCTTGGTGTTGAACGATGAAGCGCCGATCGATTATCCTTAGGAGGGTGCACGGCATCATACTCCTCCCGTTCTCACCCACCTCGCCCTCCTGCCCATCCCCCCGATCCGCTAAATCAACAAATGCGCCCTGCCATCCGCGAGCTCGTCGTTCTTCTCCTCCCGGCATAAGCGCACGCCTCTCCCCCTCACACCTGCATTTACATCTGATCCCGAGCCTCAGTGCCCCACGGACACCGACGCCACCTGCGTCCCTGCCCCCTCCGCCCCACCCCAGGAAAAGGATGCCGGGAGAGCGAGGAAAGGGAGAGTGGAGAACGAACAACATCCCTCAACCTTCCCCCCAGCGCGTGTATCTCCCCCTCCCCCGCCCTACACGCCGTGCCCGTCTGTTCCCCGGCCACTTTCCCCACGGCACCGCACAGGGTGTGGTCCTGGGTTCCCTCTTCCCCACTTTCTTCTTCGTCCTCGCCTCGCCTTTGTTCCCCCCACATCAGACACAGTACACATCATGGGAACTGGTCCCCGAGGACGCTGAAACCGTATTCGACGCTTGTTATGTACGGCTCCCAATCCGACGCCAAAGCAGGAGAAAGAGGAGGAAGGAGACCCCACGGACCTGCACGACCCGTTCTCCTCCACGCGCGCACCCAGTGCGCTTCGGTTCCGTGCTGGCTCGCCCGCGCCGCGCACCTATTCCTTTTCTAACGCCTGTTTTGAGAGGAGGGGGTTAAACGATTCCGGGGTAATAGGAGAGGGACAGACGAGGATGAGTCAGTGGGGTCGGCTGCCTTTGGTGCAAGCCACGGAAAGGGAGAAGGGGCGGGGGTTGAAGATCGATGCGGGGTGTACAAGTGGGGAAGGCACGGCGGAGACCAAGAGGAGTCCGACAATGGCACCGTTCCTCATCTTCCCGAGCGGGCACCCGCGCTCTCTTCTCCGAGCTCCCCAACGTTTCCAACCTCTCCCACGCGCTCATCCTCACGAGTGGGAACCCGCGTACGCCCTCAAGGAAATCACGTACACCTACGCCGATGTCGGGATCGGAATTCGAGGCGCGGACTAGGAGACTGCAGAAGTCGTCTCGGGGTACATTCCTTGTATGGCGAAGACGGTCTTGGGGCTTGGGACAGTTACACCGAACCACCCACGGGCCCACCATTGATGGTGTATTGCCCATGGAAACATTAAACCAGATTACACATGCCTGTCTGCAGCTCATTGACATTTTCCATGACCCCTTGCAACATAATATTTCAAGGTGCCACGGCTCAAGTCTTAAGTGATATCCAACAAAAGGTGCATAATTTCCGTCTGCCTGCTTGACTTTGTACCATGCATGTAACTGACAGACTATTTAGTTACTGAATCATGTGCCACTGGAACTCCAATTTTGATGCATTCTCCGTGCGCAACCTGGCGCCCATTTCGCGAGTTGGGGGCGATAGCCTATCATCACGAAGATTATCAGGGGTCACATTCTTTCAAGGCCCCCGGATGAGGTAGCCGTGGAACGCAGCCTAACTGAGACTCTGTGACCATTGATGGAGGAATGCTGGTCCTTCGACCCAGGTCGCCAGCCAACTACTGCACAGATTCTACAACGCCTCCCATATGTTGGGCTCGGCACGCCAAGTGAGGTTCCAGGCTGGACACCCGTCCAGAGGCCGGGGTTTGACACGTCCAATGGGCAGTCTGATCCCACTATCGCCAACTCACTTCAGCACTTGGACAACTTGGTAGGCTTGGGAGAGCATGATTCGAAGGTGAAAATGACGAGGACGTCGGATAATATTGGCTAGGGCCTGCTAATTCACTGTACAAATCATACCTTGTATTGTGCACGCTTGTGTAGTTGAACATATCTGACTCAACTATAGAATTTCTCGATTAACGAGAGAGTGCCATATCCTCTGGTATTTTGTACGAGACCTCATCTCCGGTAGTAGGACCTTGTACCTAGGTCGCCACCTAGCTCCGAAGACAACCAGATTCATATAGACATTGACACAAGGGATCGGGTCGAACAGCACCATGCAGGTGCACAGGAGTTGCATACATCTGTACGTGTAAATATTCCGATGACTACGCATGATCATGAAGAAATCGAGACATATTACAGGCAGAAGGAATGTTCAAAAGCGATTCGTCCCACCTATTGTCCGGCCTGGATCGAACAGGCGTACAACTCCCTCGTAAGGTGCACCGCGTAGCAATGGCGAGTTATAGGTACACCTTTTACGCTTGATAGGTTGGTGTCCTTAGTAGGTATGGAGAAACGAGAACTCAGGAGGCGCGAAAAGCAAAGCAAAGCATAGGAATTGTCGGACAAGCCATGTTGCCGCGACCTAGTGTATCCCGTCCTGGGTTGAACAGTTGCGGGCCCCTCCCATGAAAGTTCAATGACGCCATCGGGACCAAAATGCTGCTCGCCAATCGGATATATATCGCCACCTGGGTCGAACAGGTGGCGTACTGTATACGCGCCGTGCACTCTACGAATTCAATCGAGGGGTCCTCGATAATCCGTCGAGTGAGTTGGCCCTGTAACGTATGTCTGTGCCTGTGCCTGTGTGTTACGAGGAGCAGAACAGAGCACAGGAAACGGTATCCCAGAAGCACTACTAGGCTAAGTAGGGCCCCCCGATATCCGAGTCGATGGCCCGGCCGCCCAGGAAGTCGAAAGCTCGCAGGGGCGAGCGCGCGTTGCGTACGTATTGAAGAATAACACACGGACTCGAAAGGAAGGCATATGGCACCCATGGTCAAAAGCAAACGATTCAAAATGCAAGAACTGTAGTCGCGATGAGGTATGTACACCTCCGCCTGTCCGCATCAACAAGTTAGGGCTCTTGGAAGGATATTGTTTCTCCACCGCATGCGTATAAGGTTAAGCCGAGGAGTTTGTCTATCGGTGTAGAGGAGGCAAAGCGAGGTATTGGTGGACGAGAATCACAAAGATCTGAATCCGGCCATTCCCGTTCATGCCTTCAAGTTCACGATCACTTTCTTTGCCGCCTCCTCGAACGAAAACACAACTCGATTGCTCGATACCAAACCGGTAGTACAAGTACAAGTACACCCCCCATTCATAACGGTACAACAAAACACAAGCATAAAAAAGTGGTTAACAAAACACCGCACGACCAACGAAAACAAAAACATATCACATCCAATCTCAAGGAGAACGGCGGATCATCCCGCCCCAAGCTCAACCAACAGCCTCTGCGCCAGCAACGCGTCTTCCCTCCCACTCCCACTCCCACTCCCCATAGTGCTCTCCCGACCAACTGTTCCCTGAGACGTCTTCTGCAGCCTCCTACTCCTCGTTTTGAGTTCCGTGGTGGGCGACGAGGGCGTGGGCGTGGGCGTGGGCGGTCTTCTCTTCGAACTCGATGTCGAGCGCGTGGGCGTGGGCGTAGGAGAGGCGGGCGAGCGCGGGTGTCTGCTCGGGAAGGTGTTGAAGTGCACCACCGTCGGGCTTCTGGTGGGCGTTTGGGTCTGCGCGTCGGAGCTGGTGCAGGCGGTGTCGATGCGTAGCCCCCTTCCCTTCCCCCTCTCCAGCTCCCTCTGTTTGGCTTCGGCTTGTACTAGAGGCAGCCGACCCCATTGGCTCATCCGCGTTTGCTGCCCCTCGCCGGAATCGTATGAGCTCCGGCGCTCGAAGCACGTGTTAGAGGAGGAATAGGTGGACGATGCGAGCGAGTCCGCGCGGAAGCGGAAGGAACTGGGTGCGGTCGTGTTGTGGGAGGAGAACGGGTCGTGCAGGTCCGTAGGGTCTCCATCTCCTTCCTTCTGCTCATGTGTCCGAGCCCGAGTCTCGCAGCGGTGCACATCCACTGTCGAATACACCCTCGCCGTCCTCGGGGACCCATTCCCATACCGCAGTGGTGGTAAAAACGGGCCCGAAGACGAATGAAGGGGATCGGGAAAAGGAGCCCAGGACCACGCCCTGTGCGGTGCCGTGGGCGGAGTTGGGGGGGAGGAGACGAGCACGGCGTGTCGGGCGGGGGAGGGGGACATGCGCGTGCCGGGGGGGAGGTCGAGTTCCGGGCACGTTTCTTCGCTCGACCGGGCGTCCTTTTCCTGTGTGTGAGCAGAGGAGGATGGGGCAGGGACGCAGGTCGTGTCTGTGTCGGTCGGCGACTGCGGGTCGGGGTCGGGGTCGGGGTCGGGGTCAGTTGTGAATGTCGGTGCGGGTGCAGGTGCGGGTGCGAGGGAAAGAGAAATAGGGGTCGGGAGCGGCGTGCGCTTGGGCCCAGGGGAGAAGAACGACGAGCTCGCGGAGGGCGGGACGCGTTTGTGTGTATGCTTTGACTTTGCGGAGCGCGGGGAGGCACAGGAGAGTGATATACTAGTAGGCGAGGAGGGGAGCAGCACGATGCTGTGCACCCTCCTGGGCTCCGGCGTCGTTGGAGGGGAGAGGATCCGCGTCATGCTTCGTCGGGGTATCTCCGGCCTGGCACTGACTATCGTGCTTCCATGTTCTGCATCTGAGGAAGGAGCCTGGGTGCGCGAGCGGAGGTAGTATGCGAGGAGCACTAGGAGCAGAGACATAATAGTGAACACCGTCTCGAGGACGCGGAATACTAAGGGCAAGGAGAGGTGCGCTGGGGGCGAGGGGAGCGTGAGGAGGGACGCGAGGAGAGGTGCGGGCGCAGGTGCGTGTGTTGCTGGGAGGGTGAATCCGCTTGCTAGGGCGTATGTTACCTGTGCTGCGAGGAGTACGAGCAATGGTGGAAGGCGTCGCTGGGGAGGGAGAGAAGGTAAAGAAAGCGAAGGGGAGGAAAAAGAGGAGGAAGGGGTGCAGCGCCGGGGTGATGAGAAAGGGTTGTTGGTAGAAGTGAGTGAGCGGAGGAACGCAGGTGGGGGTTTCTCGATTGAATTTGTACGGTCACGTTCGTGATCGGGAAAGGAGGTGCGCGACGATGCGGGGGAGGGCACCAGAGTGATCGTCACAGCGTTACTCCCATGCGAAGGCTGAGGGATGCGCCGGCGGAAGAGAACGAGAACGAGCGTCGGCCCCAATGATGCGAGTGCGAACGCGAGAAAGAGGATAGGCGCTATGGAGGCGTGGGCGGGCGAGAATGTCAGGAGCATCGCTGTAATCTTGTTTAGTACGAGAAACAAGGAAGAAATCGTGACGAAAACGAACCACACGCAAGCAACAACACAGGCACTACCGTACACCCCGCACCTGCACCTGCCAGAGCCTGCAGGTGCAACAGCGCGCCCCCGAGCGTGGTGGAGAGGAGAGTATGTACCACCCCCTGCGCGCCGCGTGTGCTCGGCACCAAGCTAAATGCGGCGGATAGTATGGCCAGGAGGACGAGGAGCGGGACCGGGGTGTACTTCATCTTCCGAGTCCGAGTCTATGGGGGGGGAACGAGCGAGAGAAGGGGAGCGAGAAGGAGGAGCGAGAGAAGGAGGGAAAGGGACAAGGAAGGGAGAGGAGAGGAATGGATGGTGGATCATATATCGACTCCATACATAACTGGAGTCAAGTCCTGGATCCCTTCTTGGCCGCGGACTTGTTGCTTCGAGAACGAGTCCGGATTTGGTGAAGGTGTTGCTGGATTTGGAGGCTCTGTTACTGAATTGAGCAAATGACAACCTAGAGCTTGTCTCGCCACTGTCGAGAAACATTGAATTTGTGTCTCCACAGCAACACATTTCTGTTCTCTGTCCAGTCTCTCTTCTTCCCAAGTCTTCACTTCTCCTAACTCCTGACAACCCTTCGCGCGCACACCGCACACCTCCCCCCCGGACCCAGCCCTCCTCGCACGGCACGCCCATCCGCGGCCCTCCCTATCAATATTCCCGCCTTCATCCCCAATCCTCCCCATCCAGAAACAGAACTCGAAGCTCCCCCTTCCACCTTGCGCTTCCCAATCCGTCCGAGGCCCAGGCACATCCATTTTGCCTTCTTGCCTTCTTCGCCTTACATACTTAGCCCTGTAAGATTAACCTTCTTCTCAGGGCTAGCGTCCTGCCAGTCGTGTCGGGTGCTCTATGTAGTGCGTAGTGCGCGCGATTGGGGGCTCCCGCTCCTAGTGTCGGGTCGGGATACAGATACAGACATAGGACGAACGAGGCAGCGACGGGACGGGACGGAAGGAAGCGCAATTCTCGAAGACTCGAACAGCTGCGCTCTCCATCGTGCACGTCATACTACCAAAGTTTTGTTTTACGGCAGGCACGGGGGAAGGCAGGCAGGCGTAATGGCTTATGGATGACGGGACACCTATGAATTGTCATTCGATGGGGAGATTGGAGAACGCCCGTAAATGATCATGATGGAATCTGCGAAGGCGGAGGGAGACGATCCGGATGTGATCATGATGTGCCTGTGGAGAAGGTAGACCTGGCCGGTGACCAGACATGCGCAGGGCTTGTTGCGCAGCTACGCAGGTTCGCCGCGGTAATTCCAATTAGTCGGCGCCGTATAATATTTCCTAGAACCTCCCGTGGTACTCCAGTCAGTCAGGAGGAGGCGAGGTTATGCTTATGTTTTTTCTAGAACACCGTGCACTAGCATGGCGTGATAATAGCTAATTATCTTATCAGCGTTCACGAAGCCTGCTGAAAACCCTGCGCCCTGCCCTGCCCCACTCGACCCCGAATGAGATGAATGAAATTTAGAGCTTGTGGTCGAGGAAGGGCCGGGGGCCGGGCGGGCCCGGGGGGGTGGAGGTCGTTCGACGATATTGGGATTAATGAGGCTCGTGTGGGGTTGGGTTCATTTTGGCAGTGCGGTGCGGGAGAGGTGTGGAAAGAAGATTCGCGTATGGAGGATAGGTGTGTCGAAAATTTAAACCCGGACTGTAATGGATCATAATGGGGAGATCGCATAGCGCTCCCATCATATTTGTATTTTGGATGATCTTATCGCTTACCTCACTTGCGATCCTCGTAAGTTATTGTAACATGCATGGGCCTGTGGTTCGGATAATCAAGTACGTATTTTAAGTATCAGCACCCGCCGAAGACACAGTATAGGTCACTCGAGGGCAGTAGTCGATATTGGTGGAAACCTTATCTTATCACCCCCGGACAACTTCCACCTTGTCTCTTATCATGAGTTGAGCTTGGCATTCTACTATCCTTCACCAACGAGCCACCAACCCATTCAGAACGTATGTACAGGTGTGCGTATCCACCAAAGGAGGAACCGCGCCCGTGCCTGTTCGACCCAGGGCGGGGTAATTCGTCGAGAGTCAATCACATTTTTTGCTTTTGCTTTTGCTCTTCCTCGTTTTCCGATTACTCGTCTCTCCTCAGCTCTCCAAGGACACGAACCTACCAAGCACAAAGGCGTATCGTGTGTCGTGTATCGTAATCTACATGCTAGACTGCTCCTTAAAGTTTCGCTGTGAGTGCCTCTGAACTCTCCCTTCTCCCTTCCCTTCTCCAACCCCTCGTCTTTCCATACCACTTTCCATACCACAGTACGACCACCAGCCCACTCGGTATGCCCGTCACGGTAGACCCCCCACGCTTGTCCGCGCCTGTTCGATGCAGGCCGTGACAAATATGTCTACTTTTTTTTTTTTTTTTTGATTGCGTCGCCCGCTAGGGCGAGGCCCTATCTCGGGCTCTACCTATGTACTCTAAATTACGTGCCTCTACTGTATGTTGTCTATCTATTCTAATGGAGCCGGGTAGCAGTGATGCGACCGTTGTCCGTGAGCATGCCTGGATGTGAGGCGAGCAATATGTCTACTTACCGTGCGTCTGGCTCCTTTTTTTTTCTTTTGCTTTTCTTTGATTTTGTGTTGTCGAGTCTCTCGTCTCCCCATAACACCGACCACCCCATCAAGGATACCACAACACCACTGCAAAGACAAGAGGTGTACCCACCTCCTGCTACGTGCTACGATTGGGAGGTTGTATTTGTCCGCCTGTTCGACTTTGGTGTGATAAGATGTTCAAGGCGTCAATATTTTGGCGTTCGCTCCTCCAAACTCGTCCTTCCCATCTCCCAATCCATCGCGTCTTTCCAATTTCATACCCCAGTAAGAACCCTCAACCCAATCGGTGCACACACCATGGCACCAGTTCCCACAGGCTTGTCCGTGCCTGTTCGACACAGCGCAGGACAAATATTTGGGTGATTATCCACACTTACTTCGTGCCTCCTAACAAGTTTCTTGTCTCTCCTTAACTCATCCACTTACCAACCGACACCGAGAAGGCGGACTCGTAACCCACCAGTCTATGCTCCCGGGTAATGTCATTATATATTCAATTGTATATAGTACTTTGGTATTTGGCATTTCCAGTATGGTCTTAGTACATATGTAATTTCCATGTCGAAGTTGTTGCCGCATGGTGGAGGATGAGTTGTATATTCAATTCTCAGGTTATGCATATTTACAGTTTGCGACCGCGCTCGGGCGTCAATCCTCCTTATGCCTGCGGCGCCTCAAGCCTCAGGCGCTCCCCCCCGAGACCTCCCTTTTATCTTCGGCCATTACTAAAGATAAAATTTAAAGGCTGTTTGAGGTGTGTGAGTTGGGGGATTTCTTAATGTGGCGTGGCACTGACCGGGGAAGCAAAGCTACCTTTCGAGTTCGTTGTATCTCCAAACCAGTCGTCGCGAAGTATCTATGGCTTTCAAAATCCCAACAGTCATTTGCCCTGACCCAGTTAGCAAGGCCATCGATGTAGCGTCGTACTTTGGGATTGAGTTCCTCTCCGAACGATGGCACAGATTTCATGCCATTCAAGAAGTCCTGCTCCAGACTCGAATGATAATCGCCGATCCATCTCATTGCCGCGTTCAACCCGATGCGTTCATGATGCATCACGATGGTCACAATATTATGACCATCGTCTCCTCGGGCTTGCTCGACGTTGTAAGAGCAGAAGTCCTGGAGGGTAACATTCAACATCCAAGGGAAGGGCGGGCGCAAAGTAATGGGAATCGCACATTTCCGAGAATGATCATATCGACGCAGGCATTGGACAGCCTCTGGATTTCGGGATTCGTGAAGACTTCGTCCGGGAGGTCGAGGCCAAATTGGAGAATTACAAAGGCCGGCTTCGCCCCGATAGTGTCACGTCGGACAACAAAATAATCCTTGATGGTTCGAATACGACTTTGAGCACGGTCGTGAGCTTGTTGGACGACTGCGGCAGTATACGTATCGAAATTGTCAATGAACCGACGACGTGCTCCCTCGGAAGCGCACTTGCTTGACAGTTCCCAGAACCTAGATCAAAGTAGAATGAGCCGGATAACGGAACGCTCTATACAAACTCACTGTCGGGCGGCCTCGCCAACAACGCATTCGCCGGTTGGTCTTGGTTTGTCGGTATTCCGTAGAGCATCCATGGCTGCGGCAGCCATTTGCTCAGCTTCGCGCGGCGTTGCAACGTCCGTGTATTCATCGAACAAGAAGAAAAGATTCATAGCATCGCAGCCTGCACGAATCACGTCTGAATTGCAAAGGAGAAGGGCGGAAGTCATTGCATTATATGTGTAAGCCAAAGGAGACTTCGTACCTTTGTCCTCTATGGGATATGCAAGAGACGCAAGGAGACCTGGTATAAAAATTATCTAACTGATATACAAGTCAAGTTGTGGATGGCGCTCACTAAAATCACAGAGGTCAAATGCTCTCTGTGCACGAGGAGAGAATGCGTTCAAACTTTGCACCCATGCGGACGACTCTGTTTTGGCTTCGAGGTAAAGCGGATGGAGCTTGCGCTTCCAAGGCCAATGTGTAAGGGTATCAGGAAGGACGAATATAGGCTCTGAAAAGGGGACTAACATCGCGGTGTGAAAGTTCATGTCGGATGAGTGAGAAATAAAAGGACGGTTGAGACCCTCCGATGTTAATCGAGACTATCATGCCGATATGGCGTTACGTTGTTGGCATGGAAAAAGACGCATATCTATCTTGCGATACTTGCGCACCTGATTCCTGGATGTCCAATGGAATGTGTGGCACTCGTCATCAGGAGGCTGTCGGGGTGCTGATTTTCCCAGTCGGAACTTATAAACTGTTCTCACATCAGCAAAACCGGCGGGAAGATATGGTAAGGCCTTATAAGGGCCATATTTGGCATATTTCGTTGTAAGGTCACATCTGGCTGGTAATTTTCATAGGGCCTTATCCGCGACTTATTTATGGTCAATTTCGCAACAGTCAGATGCACATTGCCAGTTAGGTATACGGTTGTAGGGCTTATAGACCAGTCTCAGGCAGATAATGTGGCTCGTGCCGCCATTGAAAATATCTATGTATGCTTGATGGTTGGGAGATGGGCATTTGCCGCAGCGTCGACGTCGTATGAAATGACAAGTATACAAACTACTAATAAGTAGCAATATAAAGCAAGTGCTCTAGCAGTAAATGCCTCGACTGTGCCTTGAGGCGCCGAATCACGATTGTCGGAGTCCAGAATCTCTTTTTGCTGTGATCACCAACCACCATGTTCCCTCCGTCCAAACTGACGCCGAATGAGGAAGGCCGGGGATGCCATAAAAAAGCATGCAGCGTATCCTCTCACCCCCGACGACTGCCGGAACCTAGGAGGGTTCACAGCATCATCCTGCTCCCCTCCGAGCCTACCCCCTCCCCCTCCTCTGACCCCCTGCGCTCCGCCAAGCCAATGCATAATCGAGCCCCATCCTCCGCGAGCTCGTCGTTCTTCTCCCGGCCCCAGCGCACGCCTCTCCCCTTGCACCTGCGTCCACGTCTGACCCCGAACTGCAGTCGCCGACAGATACCGACACCACCTGGGTCCCTCCCCTAGCCCAGTCCTAACAAAAGGACGCCCGGGAGAGCGAAAAGGAGCACACCATTACTCGACCTCCCCTCCAGCACACGCATATCCCCCTCCCCGCTCGACACGCCGTGCTCGTCTCCTCTTCTCCAACTCCGCCGGCGGCACCGCACAAGGCATGCTTCTGGGTGCCCTTCCCCGTTCTCCTTGATTATTCTTCAAACCTATTTCCCCCACAGCATGGGAATGGGTTCCCGAGGGCGGCGAGGTCGTATTCGACGTTGAATATGTACCGCCTCGGGGAAGGGGGTGAGGAAGAAGAAGGGAAAGAAAGCGAGAATGGGGAGGGGGAATGGGAGGAAGGAGACCCCACGAGTTGCGCGACCCTTTTAATCCATGCGCGCACCCAGTGCGTTCAGGTTCCACGCGGATTCCCTCAACTCCACCTATTCCTCTTCTAACATGTGTTTTGAGCGTCGGGGCTCACCCGATTCCGGGGTAGTAGCGGAGGGCCAGGGACAGACCCGGATGAGTCAGTGGGATCGGCTGCTTTTGGTACAAGCCCCAAATAGAGGGAGCGGGAGAAGGGAAGAGGGCTGCGTATCGACACGGGGTGTACGACGACCACTGGCGTGGAAAGCACCCACGAAAAATCCAACAGTTGTGTACTTCCATACATTCCCAAGTGGACACCCACAATCGCCCTCCTCTCATATGCCCACACGCTCAACATCGAGTTCGAAGAGAAGACCACGCACCCCGACGCCGTCTTCGCGCGCCCTCAAAGCAAGGAGTAGGAGGCCGCAGAAGTCGACTCAGCACGGTGGGTAGGGAGAGCACTATGTGGAGTGGCAGTGGCAATGGCAGGGGAGACGCGTTGCTAACGTAGAGGTCGTTGGTTGAGCTTGGGCTGGGGTGAGGTTCCTTGCTTGCTCTGAAGTTTTGGGTATTAATCAGGAATCGCTGTCGTTTCTGGTTTTTGTGCTTGCCTTTTCGTGTTCGGCGTGTCTTGTTGTTATACGACGGTCGTCGAGTGGGGAGTGTACTTGTACTACCTGTTCATTATGAATGTTATCATGTTTTTTTTAAATTTATGTTTTCGACGAGGCGAGAAAGGAGAGTGCTTGTGAAAGCGGGAACGGCCGGATCTCTTCTTTTTCTCTTTCACCACTACTGTATGTCCTTGCCTCCAGAAAGAGTTTCTACTCGTATGTACTCTCATTCTCCTCAAAAATCCTGAAACTACCAGGATAAACTACTCGTCGTCCGTGTGTACATGCCAGGCGGAACACAAGCCTGCTGCCTCGAGTTCTTATTTCTACACTAGTCTCGAATTCCTCCCAACCGGCCCACATGCCAGAAGAAAAGCCTTTGCGCAAAGGTCAACTGAGTCAACTCCCACCCGTGACCTCGACTCCAAATCCAACAGCACGCGGCCAACTCACTCAACGGATTATCGATTTCCCTTCTCTTGAAGGCAACGACGCCGCCTGTTCAACCCAGGCGACGATGTATACCTACCTTGAACGTCACTTTTGCTGCCATATACCAGTGCTCAGGCTTTCGTCCGCGTTTGGATGCTTAGTATGTATTGTGTATTCAAATTTCAAATGCCCGTCATCATGCCTGTCTGTTCGACCCATGCGGATAATGTTGACTACTGTTCGTCGTTCGCCTTTCCTTTTGTGTTCCTGTCTGCTGGAGCTGAGAGGGTCTCATACGTAGAGGACCACATACCTGCACCCGGAATCATGTCCACCCTTTATTTTTGTTTTGCATCGGTAGCCGCCCGTGGCGCAGGAAGCAGATTTGATTTGATTGGTGTTACATAAAGTACGCGTGTGGCCTTGCAGGATCTTGACATACGGTTTGCGGTTCAGGATGAAGAGATGAAGAAAGTCTAGCAGTAGCTATTCAGAAACCTGACCTCATGGTCTTTCTCCAAGATCGCACATTGCGTGAGAAGCCCGGGAACTAGCCGCTTTAAAGGGATCATCGGCGTCTGTTGTTACTCCCATTTCTCCGGATCCGACAGAAGCATTATCTGGATGGTTGCAGGCTGTTAGTATCGTATTTGTATCAGCCCCCACAGAGGTCATGGTCCCCGCCATATCACGAGGCGCACGCGCGAACCGCGGGAGCGAACCAGACCCTCCATAACTCGAGTAGGAATCAGAGTCATTCAGGTTTGCCACTACACGCGCTGCGACGAGCGTCGGTGCAAACCCCTGCACAGGTTTTTCAGTCTCCTCGGGTGTAATGGTTAAGATAGCAGGCATACCGTGGCCGCAGTCCAGAATGAGGACGCATATGAGGATGCGATAGAGTTTTGGACGTAAGTGACGAGCGCAAAGAGAGCTGCAACGCAGCACAGCGCGGCAGACTCGACAAGGACCTCGATGATGGTGCGATAAGAGCGAAAGCCGCCGACTTTCACGACGCGGTAAACAATGGCACCCGTGCAAATGACGGTTGTGGTGAATGTCGTGCTGTAGAGGATGATTCTCCATCTGTAATAATACTGTTGGAGATCTTCGTCCAAGTATGTGATTGACATTTTATGCATTGCAGAGATTGTAGAGGCTGTTGTGTGCTTGTTAGGACAGCAGACAGAGCAAACGACGAAACATACCTGTAGCAAGCAGAGTGCATACTATGGGTATTATGATGATTTTCCAGTTGCGCCCCCAGACAACCCATGTACGCCATATCTATAGATGTGACCTTTCCGGTGAATAATGTATTTATAACAGTACTATTGAAGAAATATTCTACTCACAATCACACAGTCAGCTAGTATGACATTGACACTGGGGAGAGATATTCTCCAAGCGCTGTACCATATGGGATAATCATTTACAGCTGCGGCAATCGATTCTGCAATGTCGCCATGGGTAATGAAAGCGCGTTGAACATAGGCCCAGGATATGCCGAGGTCAGCGCTTGCCAGAGCGAATGATGCAGTAACAACGACGGTCATGTAGACCCTTAAATTCCCCTCGCGCTTCGGACCTGCCCCTGTTAAATACTCAGTAAAAACAACGTACTATTGACAGATGTATCGGGACGATAACTCACAAAGTCTAGATAGCGCAGAAACAAAGAGCCAGGAGTGGACTCCTTCTTTATAGTTAGGGTCTAGGAGCCGCAGCAAGGGGGGGGTCTAACCTCGCACCTCGCAGTATGGCCTCGATCACAGCCACATCGAAGAAGATTTGGTTTATTGTCACATTGAGGTCCTCCTGGCCCATGGTATTGAACGGGACGGGGGATGAGTCAACACAATACGACGGCCTGGTTTTCCTTTTAACGGTACAGTGTTGATCAAAGTGTTAGATCGTTGTAAGATGCCATTGAGGACACTGTATTCGGGCTATGCGCCAGAAGGCTACGTTGATTGGCTGATATAAGTAATGACAACGGACACATTATGTTGGTCGGGTGTATGCTGATTTGCCGATAGAAGCGCACCAGTACCTCGGTTGAGCTGAGGTAGGGGTGTAAAACGGCATAGATGAACCACATGCTAGGCCATTTTCGCCAGTATAGCCTCACGGGCTGGACTATTATCGTAAGATAGAGTACATATTTGGCACATGGGCTCTGACTCCGCTGAATGGGCGTTCGCCAGGAGTGACGGGATATTGACTCAAGACTCTAGCTTGTCGTTTATGGGCCATGGACCACGGACTCTTATCACAGAAGCCACCCTCGAAGACTGAAGTGCGTGAATTTTGTGGGTGGTCTGGTTCGCATGTAGCGCCAACATCAAGCACTAGCACGGCTGGGTTGGAAACGGGAGTTAAACAAACAAGTAAACAGAGGGGAAGATGATCATGACCGTTGCTCGCGAAGATATATATATGTTCCACTGCTAGTCGCCGTCATGCACTATACCGTGCCTAGGGTAGCTGAGTATGGTTGGCAGCAAGTGGATGCGAGAATGACATAGACAGGGAGAGCATAGGAAATGGGCAGCTTTCGCTTCTACTGGGCAGTGGAGCCAGGTGTATGGGGTCAGCGATGTCCAAGTCGGCTCAACTTCGGGTCAACATGTCCAGAGCCTGAGGCCTGAACGTTGAACGTTGAACAATGATTTAGGCCTCTCAGTGAGAACGGGATCTGGGGGAAGCTGGGGGAATCAGAACAAAGAGTGTAGATTTCGGGAGGGGACCGGGAAGTACGGATATTTTCTATTTAAGTAAAAGAGATCCCACGCGTCATCGATTGGCTGATAGAACATCTTTCCATCGTCCTACCTCGCTAAGAACTTGCCTTTTCATCAGCTTTCTGTGCTCATGTATCTCCCGCTCAAGGCTATGAATCTGATGCTGGAGAAGATGATCATGCTGCTCATGCACTCCCCTTTACTGTTGAACCAGGACTAGATGAGTTAGACGACAATGACCTTGCTGCTGATGCTCCACCGTCCATGAGCTCGTCATTCTTCTCCCCCTGGCCCAAGCACACACCCTTCCCTCCCCCTGCTTCCCTTGCCCTCGCACCCGCTCTCACACCCGCACTCGCACCCGCACCGACATTCATAACTGACCGATGACCCAATCAACCAACAGAGCTCCTTAGGACCATGTTGTAGAAATCTATACAACCTCCTTTGGCTTGAGATCGTTGTTGAGTATTCCCGGTTTTCCCGAACCGACCGAAATATCGTGGTCATAGAATGTCCTTGTGATACTCTCAGAATTCACTTGTGTCCGGGATCCCAACGGGATTGCACGCGAGAACCGAGGAAGTGAAACAAGTCCTCCTTGACTAGAGTGAGCCGTGGAGTCATCGTCCCAAGGCCATTTCTGTTTTGAGCCCGCCTGGCCAGCCGCCACACGCGCCACGACGAGTGTTGGCGCAATACCCTGTCCAGAATTGTGTCAGCCTTCCGGAGTCATAAGCTATAATAGATGTCACCTACAGTACATGCTGTCCAGAATGCCGATGAGTATTCAGACGCAGCTCCGTTGACGATGTATGCAATGAGTGCGAAAAGAGTTGCGAGGCAGTATAGGACAGCTGACTCAATGAGAACCTCGAGTACGCTGCTGTACGAACGGAAGCCGCCGATGGCCACGACACGGCAAACGACAGCGCCCGTGCAAATGATCGTGGTAGCTAGCGTCGTGGAGTAGAGGGCAGTTGCGTAATCAACACCAAGAACACCGAAGGTGGTGTTGGTCACAGTCCGAAAGATTGCAATGATAGAGAAGGCTACGGCATGTAGTCAGCCGATAAGGTATAGTGCTAATCATGAGACGATAAACCTGTGGTAAGCATAGTGCATATGATAGGTAATACGACGATCTTCCAATTCCGTCCCCAGATAACCCAGGTGCGCCATATCTACCCATTTGGTTAGCAGAGTATAATAAAGAAACCTCCGAATCTACTCACGATCACACCGTTGGCGAGTATAGCATTGGCATCGGAGAACGAGAACATCGCGGTGAACCACGTGGGGTACTCATTCAGTGCTGTGGAAATCGATTCCGCGTTGGCGCCATGAGCAATGAACGCGCGCCGAACGTATGCCCAGAAAGCCCCAAGGTCGGCAGTTGCTAAAATAAATAGAATAGAGATGACGATAGTCATGCCCAGACGTGACTGGCCCACGCGCTTTGGACCCGTCCCTGTCCAAGATTTTAGGAAACTGAAGGCCCATAACGTGAAGATCGACTAGGACGCACAAATCGTGGAAAGCGCAGAGACAAAGACCGCGAGATGAATTCCTATAATTGGCCGTCAATGTCTGGGCTCTCTGAACGAAGAAACAAAAGCCCTCACCTCGCATTAGAGCCTCAAAAATGATTGCATTAAAGTATGCCTGGTTGATTGTTTTGATTTCAGGATCCATGTTACCGAGGGCGAGTGGGAAGACAGGAGCAAGGAAACGGTTGATGTATTCGGTTTCTTTTATGACTGGATCCCACTGTGCCATCAAACCATAAGATGACGCTAAGAATGGTATGCGGATGGTATAAGTGTGATCTGCAGATTTAAGTGGCGTCCAAGTTGGGCTGTACACATATGCACGTCTGATGACAAGATGGTAGGGTGGCCATGTTAATGTCATGGCGGATTATCATCGTGCTGCGCATTGTTGAACGTTGAACAATGATTTAGACCTCTCAGTGAGAACGGGATGGGAAGCTGGGGGAAGCTGAGGGAATCTGAACAAAGAGTGTAGATTTCGGGAGGGGACCAGCGGCCGGAAGACTGCGGGAAGTACGGATATTTTCGACTCAGGCAGTATGACCCCCACCAGTCGTGATGACAAATGATGGGAGATGCCACTTAGATAGTAGATATCTCCGAATAGATGCCGGATCAACGAACATACTAAGGTGGCCCAGTGGCGAAATAATCCATT
>JABCKT010000307.1:0-21045 GCA_018858115.1 Tephrocybe rancida
AATAAATATTAGTTATCTATCCTAAAACATGTATCTAAACCATGTTTCTCTAGAAAAGTCTGTGAGTGCAGGCAGTGATAATGGAAGTCTTTATTTGGCTGTTGTTGTTCTGATTTAATTAATCGTCTCCCTCAGGCCGGGTAACCCAACTGACGTCATGACTTTCTGAACTCGATATAGTCCACTATGATAGAAAATTATAGTCAGCCTTGCTGTTTTGGCAGTCAAATGAAGAGTATATGAAAGAGGACTGAGGTAGTACTACCCCTACCGTGGGGGGCATAGAGCGATCTCAATTGAACGTCAGCGAGCTCTTGAAGAAGCAAAAGAGTAAGAAGCGCGAGCCGGCGTAAGGAAGCATCTCCAAAGATTGCGCGAGGGGATGGCCACAGTATGACCACGACAATAGTCAGCTGTCACATCAGTTTCAGTCCTCCAGATGGAGTAGGTATTCTTGATTGAACAGTTCTATCGTATGTACACACGCGGCTAGAATTCATCGCCATGCATCAAGGGCACCCAAAATGAACTCGGGGTTCAGGTGCTAGAGCCCCGGCGGAGGAGTCGTTCGCGCCGCCGTTTATGAGTAGGGGATCTGCTAGATCTCTAGAATACAACCTATCCTGAAGTACTGCTCTTCTGGATCACTTGTTGTAGTGGGATGTCCGTTTCCAAGTCTAGATCTATGTATAGGCTCGAGACTGAGTGTGCGAGCATGGCTAAGGGATCTAAAAATATCGCACCTTGGAAGAATCGAGATGTTGTACCTTGGGTTTGGCCAGTAGGGTTGAGTAAGTCGCGCGCAGTGTTGCGGTAGTTCAATGTCACTAGGAGACTGTTGACATACACTTTCGTATATGCCATGAGTACGATATACGGGATGACATTAGTGTGGGACATACATTTACTTCGAATCAATGTCAACGATATGAAGCCGAAGTTTGTGGGTAATGCGAGCCACTAAAGAGAAGGGATTTGAGTCGATATAATTTCCGGATCTATGGTACTCACGAGAATGAGAGTAAGGGAGGATGCGCCACTGCGTTATCTGTGAGCGTGCGTTCACGGCCGTCGATTTTGTGCACACCTTGTTAAGATACCTAGGGATGGATTAGAAAGAGGACCATATCAAGCGAGAAGTTTGACTTACCAATATTGACGGTGTATAGAATCAACTTCTTTACGACGGTTTCCGTTCTTGGGACAGGGTGAGTCAGACCCATAAACAAATCGATGCCATACAGACCTTGCAAATCCAGATCTAATCATCTCTTTAATAATCGGACTAAGGTAGCGCCTTTGTTCAACTGTCACTCACCGATTACGATGGAGAAAGTACCATAATGATACCGAAATTGCGATATCGCAGAGGGAAGTTGCGGCAAGCTCGATGCTGCCCCCAATCTATGAAAGCGTAAGAGAAATATTATGCTTGAATACGAAATTCGATCCACCTGTCCCACTTGCTCATGCACAGCACCAAGAGAATGCTGGACCGTCCTATCCGAATGAGAAATATTAAGAACAATGATACCGCTCAGTAAGCATTACTTACAGGTCGCCCCACAGAACTTTCATGTCTGAATGAGTGCATGAAGAATCGTTGCGCTGAAGAACGTACCGAAGCCAAAGACTGAAGAAGGGGCAAGGTTTCAGAAGAGAATAACAGTCCCACGACAATACGTATGACCTAGCTGCAATACGGACAGGCCGGACTATCAATATGTCAGCACGGTCATAGAACATACAGAAAAAGACGCCTACTATGAGATAAACTAGTTTCATGTTTCTGCTCACTGTTTCAGGCGTTAGTCTCCATATGCGCAAAGCGACGAGTCAAGCGTACACATCCAAACTCGCATGATGTAGAGACTGCAAGAATACGGTGGCCTTAGTACGTCAGAAATTATCAAGCCGAAGATTACCGCACCTCTGGACACAGCTAGTGATGAGGTACTGGAGAGTATGGTTCAATATGCGCACTACTCTGTATAGAATAGCCATTACGCACAGTAGCTATAACAGATGCCCCGAGTGACCTAGAGATGAAATCAGATACGGCAGACAATTTTTATCCGCCGGCGCACCAGTGAAAGTCGAGAAGTCCGAGGTATCTCTCAGGTTGCCGACAGACAATGTACCAGAAGTGCACAACTTCGGCCACCATGGCAAAGTGGAATGTGTCCAATATCCTGTGCTATGTCAACCGTGTACCAAACAAGCTAACGGGACGCTTACAATGACACCCATACCTAAACAAAGTGCAACTCAAGTTCAATGTACGTATTTCTTCAAAAAGGGAGCCACTCACCACACCGCGAATAAGTGGTTTGTCCTTGTGGTATCTGCGAAGATAAATTACCGCTTGAGACATGGTGATACCAAACAAGCTGCAGATTCGTGGTTTAGTGTCAGTGACGCATTTCTACAGCAGCACCTTGGACGCACAAACATCCTATCATCATTCCTGTGGGGCGCCGATCAAAGAAAGTTAGATCACAAGTAGGGCAAAGGTGAGGCTCCAGAGAATGACTAACCGATGATGAAGGGGCCGTAAACCTGTCCGAAAGCCACAAGCTCAGCCTCTGCGTCTGACATGACGGTAAACTGAGCACGCGAGGCTGGTTGAGCTGGAAAACGGGAAACAGGGTACGGGGATTGAGACTGGACTGAGGAAGTTGTTGCGCAAGCGACCAAAAGTTCTTATAACAGCCAGTAGACAATGTTAACGGATCGACTGTTCGACACCCGTGATTGGATCTTTCGTCCAATTAGTGAGCTTAAGTTGAGGTCGTGGGATGGTGGTTGTTTCGGAATGGCGCTCACCTAGCATAGAAACGTGGCGGATGGAGCCAGGAAAAGAGACTCTTGAGGAAGAAATTCTGCAGCTACGTACAGGTGGGAATTCCTAGGCGGTGCGTTGCTGATGGAGCCTCTGTGGGCCAAAAGATGATGAGGAAGTAGGTTGCAAAGAGGACAGTTGCATATTGCGATTGGTGATTTCTTGCGTGCTGGCTTGGGTCCCGCGAGGATATTGCCGAGAGGACCAAACAAAGGACCACCATTTGGAATAAGAAGCCAATTTGATGGGTTTCTGACCTCTAAAATTAGCCATCCACTCCACCTGTCATCGGAACCTGGGCCTGGCCTGAAGGGTTCATGTCATTGAAACATAAGTACACAGAAGTAAGAACAGTACTTACGCTCAAAGATTCTGAAAACATATCAAACTCCAATGCAGTAAACAAGCAATGCCTCATCAGTCATGATATGATGTACGTTGGAACAAGGAATATAAATACACATGCTCAAATGCTCTTGGCAGGATGTCGCAAGATAGCACTTGCCATTAGTAGGAGTTACTTAGACCACGCTAAACCTCATGCGTCATGCGTCATGGGCTGTCTGCTCCACCTTCAAAACAACCTCCTTGCTTCGCGGCGATATCCGGAAACCGAAGGGTTTAGGGCGACTGCATGCACGGTAAAGTCGGTAAGAATATTATGGCCAATACAGGCAAGTACAAAAGCTCACCTAAAGAGGCCCGAAGTATACTCAACATGTGGCTCGACTTCTTGCCCAGCAGTGTTGATGGGTTTCGTAATTCTGTATGCAGACAGCACGGAAGCAGCAACGATCCATATAGTATCCAATGCTAGCCACCGCCCGGGACAGATTCTCCTTCCAAATCCGAAGACGGTTATCGGAGTGGGATTGATGCCCCGTCGCAAGTTGTCTTCGCTGTCCAAGAAACGCTCGGGCTTGAACTCCATGGGATCTGGGTATTGCTACAGGCGCCGAGTAAGTACGATGTCGACTGACACATGAAAGCTGACGCTACCTCGGCGTCATGGAGTATTGACCTGAAAATGATTCGCGTATCATCCTTCCGACTCAACAGAACAACGTAAGTCTCTCACCAGATGTTGCCGAGAACAGTGGTCCCCTTGGGGATTCGGTAGCCCTTGTAATCATCGTTCTCGGTGAGAAGATGAGCCAAGGCTATGTTGACTGCAGGGTTCCAACGAAGACACTCCCATACTAAACAGTCCATGTACGGAAGTTTGTCTCTGTCGGAGAAGTCCGGTAACCGGTCATGCGAGACAACGCGGTCAAGTTCCTCTCGAGCCTTTTCTTGAACGTCAGGATGAAGGGCCATGGCCAAGAAGAACGAGGCAAGAGTCGATAGGGTCTACCGAAAGTAAACATGAGTGATAGATCTGCGAGACGTAATTAAAAAACGCCACCGTATCGGAACCGGCAGCGTATGCTGTTGCGGCAACATCCTTGATAATAGTTTCTTTGTCAATATCGGCACCCTCCACAAAGCATGCTTCGAGCTCGGTGCTAGTCAAACAATGAACCGCAGATCCCCCTTTCTACTCGTGTTAGATCCGTATACCTCGACATTCGATGACGAAAAGTGTAACGTACTAGCCGCTCCTTGACCATATCAAATGGCTGGTTCAGCATCTCTAGAGCAAGCTTACGCCATTTCGAAGCGTGACGCTTGAAGCTTGCTCCCGGCATCCAGGTTGGCACATGCTTTACTATTGAGCGTTATGGACCTTTAATGATTTAGGACATGCGGTGAGAGAATACTCACATAGAGGGAGGTAATCAACCATATAACTACCGAAGACACCGCTGGTAGATATCCCAGAGAGAGCTTTGTCTGCTAGTGTAACGTAATCGTCACCCTTCTCTGCAACATGATGTCCATAACAGATCTCGAGCACGATGGCTGCGGTCGTCCTGGGACTTATGAATGGGAGCTATCGAAAGATGACGCTCTCAGAGCTTACCTGCGAAGGTATCGATCGAGGAGGCCTGGATTCTCGGGATCTAGACCCAACAGGTTACGAAGCAGAGTCTGCGCGTGTTTAAGCTGTAGCGTGTGATAGTCCGAAACACTTTTGGGCTGAAAGTAGTTATGGAACATGTTCCTATGCTGCTTGTACCAGTTGTTGTATGGTAAGCCAGAAAATAGGAAACCGAAGCCCATGCTGCGAAAGATGTAAGTTGTCCGGAAACAAGGCATGTTGAGGAAAGTACCTACAGCTCTGCTTGCATGGTTCGCACTGGCCTCGAAGAATAGATTGCCCCTCTCTTTTCCAGGAGGTCCTGTGTAGCCTCTGCTGAGTTCAGAACCAGTATTGGATTCCTGAAGACGTCGAGGAATATCATGTCGCCTGCAGGATCATTCCGTTGAGTAAATGCACGCGACGTCCCGAAGAAAACTTTACCATAGGTTTTTCGCCATCTGTCATAAGTCAACCAGGGATATATCTTTGGAAGGCTCTCTCTCTTTCCACTACCAAACCATCCAATACGAGGCCCGGGAGGAAGAGGAAACGAAGCTGTTGCGAAGAAGAGATATCGGTAAATGACGGCGCACCCGCATACCAAAAGATATGGCCACCAGCTGGTCATGGACATCGTCGTTCGGTATCAAGTGCATCATGGAGCTGAAGCGAAGGATCGCTTCGCACCCAGGCACAACTTGGACTTTTACCATCTCTTTATTACGATTATGGTGGTCCATGGAGAAGTGGCGGGAAAATAACAGATCACATCACGATCCTCTCGTGATTGCCGGTTGACCCGCCGCTAGCCGTCAATAATGGTTCTTATCAACTGACCACGACAACTTGAGGTTGTAATAAGCTGTTGTGAGTGCAAGTTCTCAAGATCTCGAGTTCGTGGGCCAACTTAACCACATCTTTCGACTTCAATGCAGTCAGAGCTTTTCATCATCGAACCGTGTTTTGGTTGTCCGTTTCGCACTGAAGCGATACGCTTTGTGCCCTCTCAGTCGCCCGAGGACGGCTTGACCTTGCTTTTCTTCCATGCAATCAACTTACACAAGGAGACGTTTACGCTGGTCATCACCGAACTCTTGAGGAAAGCCCCTCCAGTGAAAATCAAAGATGTGTGGGCAATCGGTATGTTCATATCAGATCATGCATTCATGTGTTGTACTCATCTCTCACAAGATAACCCGAATCAAGGCCGTAGTGCGGCTCTAAATCGCGCTCTTCTGGAGTCCGACAAGTACCATGAATATTGTAAGCCTTATGCTCGAACAAGACTATTCAAGCTGAACTCAATTTCGTCTCAGGGTCTGCAACGGAGTACGCAAGAGCAGCGTATGCGCTTCTATCAACAAATTCTCACGGAGTAGACTTTAAGCTGCGAAAACTTGTCGGTGTTGCGCATTCCGGGGGCTCGACTGGACTGTAAGATCAATCTCGACTCTAAAGACGTATAATATTGACAGGCTGTCAGCATGACCTTGCAAAATATGTATCCAGAGATCGCATTTCAGGGCCTCATCCTAATGGATCCTGGTATCCTACCTCCAGGTAGACCCTCTAGTATTAAGCTGGCTGGCCTCTTCAACAGAATGGCATCGACGAAACGCGACACGTGGGCAAATATCGAAGAAGCACGTCAGGAACTCTCACGTAAAGGAGCATATCGTAGCTTTGCACCTGCCGCTCTCGAATCGTTCCTTGTAAGCAGCCCCACTCAGTTCCGGTTTCGCAACCAACTGTTCATCAGGAATGTGGACTGCGCACCATTGGCAATTCGGGCGCTGTCACTTTGACCTGCACCAAAGCACAAGAAGCGGTAAGCGACCCCCAACGTGGAATTCCTATCTGATTCTGACTTCGTTGATAGGCCTATTATGCTTCAGACGACATGATAGTGCCCCCTGCGGAAGCTCTGATTGCTCTCAGCAAGGAAGATCAGCTGCCGGTCCATCTGATCGTATGCCTGAAGGACGAATATAGGTGACGTCGCGTATCCAATCGTGGGAGCTTCTCCGCTAAGGGTTCTATTATCCAGAGGTATGTCAGATGAGATGAAGGCTTTCCAGGTAGAAATTGTCGGGAAGATGAACTCTGGAAGTGTGCAACTCATTGAAAGCGGCGGCCACATGGTTAGTCCAGACTCCGTTGATCGTTCACTTCCGCTGACTGCCGTCATCAGTTCCCACAAGTCGAGCCACACCTCACCGCAAGCTATCTTCGGAATGCGTTGATGAAAATATGGAACCGCGGGGCTCGTCTGTGAAAGGATGGTTCATTCATATCTGTATCACGTCACTGCAGAAACATGATAAGGTTTGTTGCTTCTTGCGCGATGTGAGAAAGCACTGGACCGGGCGTCATTCCATTTTGTTCGGGATTGTTCTACACAGAGCTCTGACGTAACAATGATCCATATGTTATCATGGCTGTGGTCTACATCTATCGGGTGGTCTGGGGTAACACAGTCGCCGGTGTATACTGATTGCGCCCATCCAGAAGCTGAGAAGGCTATGGTTGCTTCAGTTTCAGTTCAACGAGCCGCCAATTGCCTTCTAATCAACACATCCGGTTCGCGGACGTAAACATCCATTCAGATATATCTGGGCCAAGAATCTACATAAAGGAGTGCCCGAAGGCTGAGTCATTCTATCGCTCAGCTTTTCAGATGTCTCGCGTGACGAGCACCTATATTGAAACAGTTCACTCCTCGACGGCCAAGCGTGGTTGGTTCTTAAGCACGATCGAATCCCTGATTAATGGCTCCCTGGATATTGTGGCTCAAACAAAAGTAGGGTCTGTTCAAAGCTTCGGTTAGTAAAGCTTCTGCTGTCTTGGCTGCCGTCAACGACTCACTATATGGCGTGCCCCTTCCTCTTCCTACTAGCCAAGTCGACGATCCTCTCCTACCTCAAACGTATCAAGTACGGCGTGCTGACCCTGGAGTCCGCAGGAGTGCAGCACGAGTTCGGAGAGCACTATATCCTCCAATCGGACGGCCTGCCTCGAGATCTCAAGGCATCTATCAAAGTCTTGGATGAGAGCTTTTGGATACGGCTATTCATGCATCCAGACTTCGGCTTTGCTGGTATGTTTTAAAATCTTTGCCTTTCCCATGCGTACCATGGCTTTTTGGCAGATGCGTACATGCTTCGGTTAATTGAAGTGGACAGTCTGAGCGCTGTGTTCAAGGTCTCGTGCTCCTATTAGCGCCAGGAACGTCGCGATTGTCTGATGTCCCTCAATCCAGATGTTCATTTTGAACAGAAAACACCTGGATGAGATGAAGAGTTTCCTCGCCCCTGTCATTCACGCAATCAGCTATCTGTAAGTACGAATTTTTCGGCACTCAATGGCCAACTGACCCATGTTTTTCGCAAGTTCCAATTTACGATTCTCCAATACACTCCTGGGTTCCAAGAGCAACATCTCGTAAGCTCCCATCAAAATGTCGAGGTTCTCCGACTGAGATTAATATTCCATCCCAGTGTTCACTACGACCTGCCGGACGAGCTATTCACGGGTTTCCTCTCCTGGGATCTCACGTATGTTTTTGCTTCGCAGTGATTTGGTGACGTGTATCTGACGTATTTACAGATACAGTTGTGCTATTTTTGACGAAGAAGCAGGAGGGCACACTGGTGACCTGAAAGAAGAACGGCCAATCGCGCCGCCCAGAAATATAGCAGATCCACTCTCGAGGGATATGCCCCCAGATGACTTGGAGCGCGGGCAGATGGCAAAGTTACACCTCATTGCGAAGAAGGCTAGGATATGCAAGGGCTCAAGGGTTCTTGACATCGGGTATGACCTTTCGTTGCTTCTCAAGCAACAAGAGAACTAAATCGAATTCCATACAGAGGAGGATGGGGAAGTTTCGCGATCCTGGTCAGCACCCTGCCCCCATGCAGACATTATTTGTTGAAGCTCAGGTGTATCGCCAGGCTGCGCAAGAGTACGGAGCAATTGTAGACGTACTCACAATTTCTGATTCGCAAAAGGTCGCAGCGGATGCAATCATCGCAGCACGGGGCATGTCCAGCCAGATAACGGTGCACCTTATGGACTACCGTGATATGCCGCCGCACTTCGAGAATTCCTTCGATGCAGTCATCTCCATCGGCGTCACCGAGCACAGTGTGTACTTTCATACTTCGCAGTAAAGTTGCCTTGTGCTAACTTGATATGGAGTCGGCTTTGAGTTTCTCGATGGCTGGTTCAAAAAGATCGCGTGGGCTATGAAGCCGCAAGACTCCTTCAAGGTCTTTACTATGTCCACAGTTCCCGATACACGTTGGAAGCAGTTCAGGAGGTGAGCGACCTACGTACATCAGAGGTCGCAATCTGGGCCAACGCCACAACTGAACAGCGAAGTCGATTTCTTCCGAAAGTATATCTACCCGTAAGCCCCACATACTCTACCCCTGACCCGCATTTGGCTGACTTGTACCAGTGGGGCTGCCCTGAGCTCGCCGAGAACTCTTGTGAACTCAATCACAAATGCCGGCCTGAATATTGTGTCCATTGATGACATCAGCCCCCGTGAGTTCTTGCACTTTTTCCGATCTTCCTACACACTTCCTTCTTCTGCATCTTTCTGCATACTGTTTGCATTAGGGACTGTAGACCATTGTTGACACCGAGTACTGACACCGCTGAAGACTACACTCGCACCGCTCGTGAATGGGGATACCGCTTCACTCGCAATTTCGATACACACATCAAGCCCGCGTTGCAGAGGCATGATCCTCAGATTACCGAGGAAGGTCTGGAGATCTTCCGGCGCAAATGGACATGTACGTTTTACTTCTGCTTGCATGTGGGTTCCCATCATCTCACTAATCACACGGAAACGTAGATTACTTCGCATACTGTGAGGGCGGATTCGCGCTCAGATGCATCTACGATCAATTGTTTGTTACAAGCTTCGAGGTGTGCAATGCGCTTTACCGCCGCCTCAAGATTAATTGACGAGATTAATAGCACAACGTTCTCGGATACCAAGAATGAAGGACCACTCCCGAGAAATCTTGCAGGAAATTCATGATTCTGCAATCTTCACCTAGATCTTCCAAGTCGCCCGATCCACCAGTGTTAACATCTTAACATCTTAAGTTATATCATAGGAATGCTGCTCGTAAAGCATTCAACAGAACAACAGAAACCACGAAGTCCCGACGGCTGAGGCAGTTGAACTATATGGCGACGTCTCAATGGCCGTGTTGTACTTGGGCGTCCCATGTGTCTGCCAGCGAGCATAAGTGATATATGTTGGCTCCATGCTGCAACAAGTAATGCACTACATAAGTATCAGAAGATCAAAACCGAAACCGGCCATTCTTTTCTTTTTGGTCTTGTCAAGACTCGACCCATATTTGCACCCTTGGATTGCCTCCAAACCCATGCTGATAGTAGTGTCTCGAGGGGTCCGACACCACGAAGCACGTACGCTTGTCTCCATTGTACTTGAACTTGATGGTGATGGTCTCAACATCATGCACCTGCCATTGGGTGGTTTCTACTAAGTAATCTGTGAAATTTGCTGTCTGTGCAATTGTGGGCATGCAAGGAAAGAAGTTATATCTGCTCCTGGGCCCTGAATTCGAGCACTAACTTTCTAACAATCCGTCCGAGAATCGTCGAGTAAACATTGTTTGTCGCGGCATTGCGTTAAGTAAATTCCTTGAGGACGCGTTTGCTCGATGTGGACGACGCGACGCTATCACGTGTACGCGACTCGGACTTTTCCGATCTTATTCTGTGATGGTTTGATATTTTCAACTCACCCACGTCGCAAGCCTGAAGTCGTCTGGGCGACGCGGAAGAATGTACTTAAATACAATATAGGTATGTGGCAATCTCCTTATGTATTCCCTGCGTTGAGAAGACTTCTTTTGAGTTCTTTTTGCAGTAATTTCCGGTTAAGTATGGTCAACGACCAGCCATACAACTCTCGCGACAACTTGTTTGTCAGCCCAGTGTTGTGCCGGTCATTGACAGTTCAGGAAAAGTCATTGACTACTGTAGCGCACTGAAGGGTGGCAACCGAGGATGGTGCGTTACGCGCCAAGATGGTCCTGAGCTAGCAACACGACTCGCGTTACGCGTGACCGTCGGCCAATTAAGAGACCATTGCGCCGCAGGCCCTCCCTGAGTGTTACTATATTATAGAATGTTACTTGCAGTATGACATAGACATTCTTCTCAGCCTAATTGTTCACGCGGCTGTGGGCCTAGAAGTCGAGGAAGCAGGCCAAAATGGGTATTGTATGGCGTTGGGATCAGTCATTGAGGAGGACGATGGGAAATTGCACGCCGGGGCTGCAGAACAAAAGATTTGGGCCTACCAAGATGATGGGCGCCTTTGGGAAGCTGGAACAACACTGTAGACACGATTTGAGGTGGTGGCATAGATGTAGTGGTTGCTTTCCGTGCCTTGAAATGATGCTTGACTCGATCCTTTGACTGTTTTCGGACATGCTCGTCGCGAATATGCATCTTGAGTTCTGCTAGAGCAGTTAACAAGTCGGTGCCAAGGCGATTGCGGAACTTAGTGAGTGTGTTGTCAAAAACACTGAATAAGCGTTCGCAAGAGGCTGAATTGGCGGATGAAGAGAGGCGTGGGTTTGCCCTGCAGAGCAGAAATGATTGTACACGTTCTTGGGATCTGGTCCTCGATTCTATCAGAACATCAGTATGAAAGATGATCACACAATGATGATGATTGTACCTCACGATCTGCAATGTTCTTCTCGATCTGGCACTGCCCTTCAAGATTTTCGAACAGCCCTGTCTTATTGAGATAGTGGCGTAGCTGATGGTGGGACTCGGAAGGTGGTTCACATCGAAAAAGACGTGTCCAGAGTCGCTTTAGGAGGGCACTGATTCCTGCGTTGTTGAGAAAAGAAAGTTGTCGGAATGGAGCTGTGCAATAAATGGGATTTAATATAACGGCAGCGATGAACACTTCTTGGTCAGCCTTTGCCCATCTCTTCTCGATACTTGCTATAATAGCATCACGAGATGCCAAGCAACGCTGTGCAAAACTCTTGCCCCGGGCTCCTAGTTGCGGGTACACCACAGATCCCAATTGCCCTTACGGCGATCATCATTGTTCTCCAGCTTTCACTCATCCTGCGAAGCAATATATAACGTCGGATGGCTCCCGGTTACAGCTACAACGATCAACTGCCCCAGACAAGGTTACTCTTCAGGCAGGAGTACGGTCATGAACGCCACCGTGGATGAAGTAAATCGACCTTTTCTTGCAGGTGCGTACCATCACGCTGGTAACGGAACAATGCCCAATGTTTGCTCTGTATAGGTTTGATATGCAGCCTCGTGTACGGCACTTGGTTTTGAAGTCATGGATTCTCACCCATTGATAATCGTAGCCTCTTCGGAATTACATGCTCGCAAACAGTCTATTACTTTCGCACCTATCCCCGCGACCCAAGGGCCTTGAAAGCATTGGCAAGTAGTATCTCTTGCGTCGTTGTTGCCGTGCTTCATTCCACAAAAAACTGTACTCCACAGGTTACATTCCTCTTGTATGTTTTTTCCTACCATTGGCTGAGATATACCGGACCACACTGATCGCGCGGAAGTGTTCTGGAAGGCGTACATGTGGCCTTGCTTGCAGATTACATGAATCACATTTTCATTTTTTCTAAATTGCCAAAGAACACAGCAACGGCATTCGTCGTTACACCGTGAGCAACATACTATTTATCATACGAGTCCTTTATCTTATATCCTCCTCTAGTGGGGGTGCGGTGTGTGGCGATAGTTACAACAACTCTTATATTTACTCAACATGACTTCTTTCGCAGAGCATCATGACAACCGGTGTGCGTAACACTTTCCATCGCTGATGCTTTATTCTAACAAGTTTGACATCCAGGTTCTCGTCACTTCCACGGTCCAAAGGTTCGTTTATTTCTCATAATTTGGTGTTTTATCAAGGATCGATGCCCTTCTAGCTTCTATGGATGGCGTGTTTACCGCCGTAAGCACTCTTTGACCCTTACTCTGGCGTCTCATCATTGTTTGATTACAGTCAGCACTGGAAATTCATTAGGAAGGTGTATCGTTGTGTTCATAGTGCGCTGAGTCTCTGCCCATTGCCCTAAGTTACGCTCCCTCTTACCTTGACCTTGCGTTATAGTTTATCACGAGTCTTGCCCAATTTGGTGAGTAGACGTATCTGGTTTGTCGATTGGGCAACACGTTGACATCCTACAGCTTCTGGACTTGGTGAGCCATGCTTGCATCAAAAACTGTAGAGTTTCTAAGCAGACCTGCTGGTTGGTAAACTAGTGAGCAGCGTTCTCCTGTGCGTGCAACTGGCAATATTCCAATGTCAATTTTTGATTGCGGTCAACAGATACGGATATCCGTTGCTCGAATCTGCGAGGGTTGGGATTGTGCGGGTGCGTGGTCCATTCTGTTTCCTAGCATGATGCCAATGCGCCCCCCGCTGAATGTTTAGGACTCGTACATGGCCTGTTTAATCACGTCGATTCTTTGCGATGTGACTATCAGCCTGTATTTGGTATACCTCCTCAATAAGTTGCGGTCAGGGCTCCGAAGGTACGTATCGGAATATTTGTACCGCTCGATGCTTGATCCTTGTCCAGCTCCGAGAATGTCATCAACCGCCTGGTCTTGTTCAGGCAGGGATCCTTCAATGCCTTGGATGCAGGCAGATCGCTGACGATGACTGCACAGCATCAATGTCGGGCTTCTGACTAGTGTTATTGCAATATGCGCCCTCATCACAGTGAGTAGCCGACATCATGTCGTACCGCCAAGGCTTAATGTCCGGCAATCACCAGTACCTCACCATTCCGACCCTTGTTTTCTCTGGTACGCCGAAGTTAAGCCAAACACTCCGGTCCTTACTTGCTGATACCTACAAATAGACTTCAATGCTATCAGTAGTTCTAGTATGTAGTGTCTCACTTGAACCAATATTTCAGGGGACTGACGCCCTATCAACACTAAGTCTATGTGAACTCAATGCTGGTGAGCATAGGCTTGTGTCATGTATGTCAGACGCTGTGAATGACACGCGAGGTTTGCGCAGGTCACGTACGTCAAGGGCCTTTCTCAGGGGCTCACGCCTTTCAGGTGCTCGTTTAATTGTTTCGTGCAGGTTGAACTCACGCGCCAAGGCTCGAATAATGCTGCAGGAGACGCACGATGCCTTGCTCGGCCACTTACAAGAGACGACACAAGGTCAAATTCCGTCCATCCTTGTCAGTGTGCTGTCTTCCGTCTAACTCCTCGGTCAATCTACAGAAGGTACAGAGACTCCGCCGGTTGGGGAAAATAGTGGTTACAGACTACAGTGTTGAGAGCCCCAAATTTTTGCGCCGCACTGGTGATGACCAGGCCTAGGGCCTGACGACCTTCTTGAGGCATGTTACCGGATAACATGCTCCACTCCTCATCTTGTATCATGTTACCTTTCCCACTATGCTTCACGAAACTATACTTTCACGGATTATGACGTTCCGACTACGTAATGGGAGATCGTACTAGTTACATTTCCAAAAGCCGCCACACAACAACAAGAACGGAATATGAACTGGCTCTTCACCTCTACGCATCTATACAACTTTGTCAATAATCCATACCCACGGGCGATGCCCATGTTATTATATCCGATCACGACTTAGACTCGACTCGTTTGAATACCGGCCATGTCCGATGTAATAGAATTCTGATCTACGTCTGGTGATGTCTAGTTCATATTGAAGCCAGAATCAGAATAACCAGATAGCCTCAAGAATACTGGACCCGATTCAACATAAGAACATAGCTCGGCCATCGTGCCAAGTCCCAACAAAGACCGGCACTGAACGTGCACAGTGCCACCAGCCACATCTGGGCGCGCTGGTCCGTTTTCCGTGTATCAATTCTTGATACGCCTCATGATGGTGCCGGCAAATGGTGTCCTGTTTTTTCGTTGATTTCCAGCCAGGTTTATCAACCTTGTTCTTTTGGATCCCGGTGAAGCGCTTTCTTGTCCTCACCACACGCCCCATCAACCTTGGCGTGATCTATCTTAATTAATATCTCCTCAACCAACATTTTTGGATCACAAAGATTCAAGATTCAAGACGGAAGAAGGGCAGGCGGTGCTATATAATGAAGGGATGATTTGACCTGAAACGCCTGGACAAGAAGCGCAATAAATCAAGATGCCGGTACAGAACCATCGGACATAGGCCAGAAGAAATCACAAGAAAAAGATCTTGTTCAATTACATAGGTCTTACATACCACCCGCGTCGTCCCCTACCTGTTTGGCTAGCGACTCGACAACCTTGCCCTTGCCCACCTGCGCGAGCGAGTCGATGGCGGCGCCATATGTGTCCTGTGGGTGGGAGGTTAGTGATAGAGTAAATAACTGGATGAGACAGAAGGACGGGGAGAAGAGAAAAGAAGGGGACGAGGAGCGGCGTATGTAGCTATACGAAGGAGAATGAGAAATGGGTGGAAGATGGTATTGGAAGTAGGGGAAGGGAAATAACGAGAATCCGAAGCAGGTGCAGACGCAAGACATGCCGTAGTACGAAGGAGGAATGGGGAACGAGGATTGGGGTATGTAGATGAGCGGAGGTGGGAGTAACTGAAGTAACGAGCGGACGAAGCGGACGGAAGGAGGGAGGTCAGGCTGATGCCATAGTCCGGACGATTGTCGAGAAACGAGGAGGGACCTGAATAGAGTAACACGCACATTCGCCTCCGACTCCTCAAACACGAGGCACGCGCGCCCCTGGTCCAGCAAGCCATGTGACATCTTGTCTAGTAACATCTGCGCGAGCCTGAGGATATGAGTTAGCGTTCGGTCAGCAGATATTGGATGTCGAAGTGGATGAAGAGAAGGCAGGATGGAGAAACAAAGAAACGATTGACCAGCCGCGAAGGCAGGACACGGGTGACGGAATGCCACGACGACAAGAACGGTAACAGACATGGCAAGAAAACGAAAAGGGAGAAGGCGACGAAACACCTGGACGACACCAAGGCTGAGGCAACGTCAAAGCGCAAAGATAGGAGACGAAAACGAAGCCCCTAAACGACACCACAGGCCAGCCGCCACCCACCCTACGAGGTACAAACAAAGAGGCTAAAAGACCGCGAAGGAGGGGCGGAATGACGACGCATCCCCGAATCCAACAAGTAAACAAGTGGGCAGGTCCGAACCCTTCGAGGCCACCGCAAGTCGCGAAGGTACACCAACTCCCCAACTCCCCAAACCCAAGACCCCCCACAAGCCATGAAGTGATGAAGGCAGCCCCTGCACCCCAACCATCCGCACCCAAAAAGCATCACCTAGAGCCCCAAGTCCCGAAGGCATGAAGACCGGGAGGAGCTCCCCATCGCTCGAAGACCATATCCGCATCCACAACAATACAACACCTCCCCGATGTGCGACGCCCCGAAAATACGCCCCCGGCGACGAGCCCAGCCTTCTCTCCCAACTCGACACTAACGACCAGGCAACAAAACGCGAAACGGCGCCTGTTCACCCTGAAAGCTGGGTTCGACATCCCCCACCCCCGAAAAACAAGGAAAAAAGGAGAGAAAGAAAGAGCGATCCCGCGACGCTCACGGGTATCCACAACCCCAAAGCTCCATACTCCGCCCAAAACCACGAAATCCAAACCCAGACCAAAACTTTCAACAAATGGAAGAACACTCACATTACTTCAAGCGCTGGGCATCCTTGCCTCATGCACTCTGCGGCATACTCGATCTCCACCACGGATTACGGCTACTCGATGCGGAGGGGGTCTGCTCCAGGAGCGTGTCATGCGGCGCTACAAAGTGCGAGCGGATTGTTTGGTCTGAGGGGAGCTCTGTTGAGCGGTGTTGGGGAGAAACCGAATATAAGATGGAAGATAAAGAGGAATAGGATGGGAAGGAAGGAAGAAAGGGGAGATATCCAGGGAAGGAAGAGCTAGCGGTGGAGTGGCAGAATGGGGACAACAACTGGAATTGAAGGTACGGGGCTGTATAGCGACGGAGGGCAGAGAAAAAATAAGCGAAGGAGGGTAAGGTACAAGAGAACGAAGCTAACGCCAACGAAACGGGAAGGAGAGAGAACAAGGAGACAGCTTGAAATGGTTGAACGAAGAGGAGGGCTAACCCTAACCCTGAGGGCAACGGGGGAGTAGGGCAACGAAAAAGCTACGTGAGGAAAGGCGAGACGAGGGGGGTAAGGGTACGACGACAGGGAAGGGGAGCTAACGCAAACAGGGCTAGTAGGGCAGCGGGAGGAGCTATAAGCAGGAACGGACAGAGGTAGAGTACAAGACAAAAGCCAGGGTTCAGGGTATAAAGTGGATGTGCGGAGAAGTACGACGGGGAAAAGAACACAAAAAAAAATCAGAAAAATACTCACCATCTCAACACCCCCCGCAATTTTCCTACACTCATCTCTCGCAACTGCATGCAGGATATCCACCCCGCAGAGTTGTGCGTACTTCTGCGCGGCCTTTATTCCGAGGACGACTGTCACGTTTCCTGCGAAGAACGGGGGTGGTGCGTCAGCTCCGCTTTATTACACCACAACAGGAAAAGGGAGGGCGGCGAGGGTGTCAATGACGGCGGCCACTGTCCACGCACAAGCAACGAGGACGAACGCAGAAGGCCTACACGTAGGGAGCAGTGTTGAGGATTCCAAACAGGCCAAGAAGTAAAGCAACCAGGTGTGCACCCTCTCCCACGCGCGAAGGCCCAAAATAAAAGCAAGAAACGACCAGAAAACACTTACCTCGTGTCAGCACGCGGTAAAGGTGGTTCTAGCTCACACCACATGCCATGCCGAAATGCATGGCGGAAAATTTTGAATGGAGCCGCGACAGCAAGGAAAGAGAAGGAGATACACAGCGATGGCTGATGCGAAGGAGGGTGTCGATGAAAAGACGAAAAAAGATGGTTCGAACTCCGCTACGCACTGGACGCAAACGGCTCACCAGTGGCAGTCGGTTCAACCACATAGTACCACCCTCTGCATGCCTCTACTACCAGAGCTTACTCTTTGAAATATTCCTGTCTTTGTTGATTATTTCTCCACCTATTTAGGCTCATCCACACCCTACCATCATGCTCTCTGCTCGAACTCTAGAATTCTAGTAGCCTCCAGAGCGATACAACTCAGTTGTGTCACCAAGCCAATCTAGGATTCAGAGCACTGAAGCTCGCCGATTGAACGGGAGTTGCACTTTGAACGGCACACTAGCGATTACTGCAACTATCTAGATTCCATATGCGACAATTCCTGGCGTGTCTTTCCTGGGGGGGGATGTGTGCACCGTGCGTCTAATCGTTCACCATGCCCGAAGGACAACCGAACGCACCAGTATACTACTTATGGTATGCCAGTGCTCCACGTACTTAATCTATCATCTATTCCTCAGGGCTTCTGTCGTAGTATCAGAATTCAACCCTGTCCTTCTAGCTATGCCGTCGGATGCGGAGAGGTGCTCAGGATGTTGATACCGTGGAGCCCTCTATTTTGAACGAGGGCCTTCTTCATATAAATTATCCTTATAAGGTGATTGATTATTGACCACCGTGATGTCGCACATGACCCAAGTGAATGTGAGCTCTCTGCTTGTATGTGCATTGCTGATATTAGGAGAGGTTGGCGAAGAGAGATGGTCATCTGAAGATGGCGGTCGGGGTAGACACTTACGCAACCATCCCGAATCCAGTTAAGATGCGCTAGTTTCGTAACATGGAGCGCCCAAAACTTTGGTCAACCAACTGACATTGCACCCAGATGACGCGGAGTATTGCCGGTCTCTTCGGTGTCTCAAGTTCTTTGCTAAAATAAGGTCAGGACCTGCGTGTGGTGCGGCATGTTGGTTGCCGAGATTTTGAAAGGAGGGCGCGTTGCCTAGCTTTTAACCCCCAACTCCCTGCACCGGAAACTTGCAAATCTTCCTCATACAGAGAACATGAGCACCACAAAAGCGGCAGCGATAGCACACATGCATGGGCCATTGCTTGAAGGTTCGTATCTCCCCTTGTAACGAGGTTATTCTCAATGTTGCTTCTGTATAGGCGTGATGGGCAGCCTTGTGTGCGTTGATTTTTGCCAAATCCTAGGCCTTTTGTTCATCTCAATACTTGCAGCCTCTTCGGAATCACCTGCTCGCAAACATTATACTATTTTCGCACCTTTCCCCACGATCACAAATTCTTGAAAGTGGTGGTAAGTGGCGTCTCGTGTGCCCCGATTGCCGTCGTGTCACACTTGTAGGCAGGTTTCATGCCTGTTGTGCGTTTTCTCTTCCTTTCTCTGACGGTGCATCATATTTTGAATGTAATTTCAAGCCTGATTGAATCGGCACATACTGCATTCATTTCACAGGCGATTTATCAGGCTTTCATCATCGGTAAGGTGCCAGAGCGCATGGCTGAGGAACAGAAGGTCACATTGTAAGGCGCATCCTCACTAAGGCCTTCATAGACTCACTCACCCCTTCAGAGGAGCTTCAGTTTGTGACAAATTCACAACCAATACAACTTGTGCTAAGCCACGACCCATTATAGGTCATGTTCGTGCTCACTGTACGATTCAATTTCACCTGACGGTCCAACCCATGTGTAAATAATAATGCAGGTTATTATCGCGTCCACCGTTCAAGGGTTCGTTCCATTTTTCCATTTCCAGGACTTTGGCTGAATTGAGCATTCGCTATCAGATTCTATGCGTGGAGAATCCGGCGCCGTACGTTCTAACTTCTCAGCCTTTCAGTGTTACTCATGCTTTTGTAGTCAGCAAAGGGAATCCGTTGATGACATTCGTCGTTGGCTTCATAGTACGCCTTCCTCTTTTGCAGTCTTGCCATCCTTAGTGTGATTGACATAGATTCTCGCTGGTCTTACTCAATTGGGTAAGTAGACGTCGACTCTTAATCATTGCACACATACTAAGGTTCCGACAGCTTGTGGACTTGGTCGAGGTATCTCTACGTGCGCGCAGATTTTACTACACCACTAGTTAACCATTGACTGTCATCAACAGCTACATAGATTCCTCCCTCAACTCTGCAAGGAGCGGAATTTCGGAGGTAGGGGGTCCCTTTGCTCAGCCTTATCAAAAGTACAATAATTGCAAACATCTAGTCTTTGTTAACAGCCGACTTAATTGTGTCAATGGTTTGCGACTTGACCATCAGCATGTCCTTGGTCTACTTGCTCCACAAGTTGCGGTCAGGGTTGCGAAGGTGGGCGCCCACTACGCCTTTTACAGCTTGATATTCACGCATTGTCTAGCTCTGACAACGTCATCAACCGGCTAATACTGTTCAGGCAGAGCTCTATAAGTTCCATGCATGTCGAAACGTCGCTAAGAAATGCACAGCTTCAATATCGGGCTTGTTACGGCCACCATTGCAGCATGCTGGTTGATCACAGTGAGTGTGTTGGCTACATGCTTCGTTTCGGGTGTCTGATTGGCGAGCGATTATTTCAGTACCTCGTCATTCCGGACCTTTCATACGCTGGTATGCACCGCGCCCCCCGTACTCCCTCCGGCTGATATATCCTGAGAATAGGTCTGCTTACAACGATTGGCAAAGGTCAGTACTGTGTGGTTCAAACTGATATTTCTGCTGCTAACTGACCCTTCCCAACAATAAGTCTACGTGAATTCGATGCTCGTAAGTATATGAGCATGTAGTATATGAGCATGTCATGTCAACGGCTTTGATCCACATTGGCATGAATTACGCAGGTCACGTACGTCAGGCCACCATTCTATCACTACCTTCATGAACATCCCCCAAACTCCTTCGTGCAGGCTGAACTCACGCGTCAAGGTCCGAAAAATGCTCAATGGGCCGCAGGACATCACCCTCGGGGACTTAGTATCGAGGCCGCAAGGTCAGCCTACCCGCAGCCCTGTCCATTACTACCACTGTCAATCTAAGGTTATACGTAGGTCAAACTGGGCCATAGATTGTGTTTTCCCACTTATCTGCTGATACCCAAAGCACATGAGAACGCTTGACCTGACTTGGCTTGCACGGCGCTAACAACGGCCGTATATTTGTTGTGATTGTCCACCCTCATCTATTTCACAAGCCAACGTCTCGGATTCATGTCGGTAGCGATGTTCCGCCCCCACCCCCCCCCCCCCCCCCCCCCCCCCCCTCTCCTGCTTTTTCCCCCCCCCTCCCCCCACCACCCACCCTACCCCCCCC
>JABCKT010000308.1:0-21004 GCA_018858115.1 Tephrocybe rancida
ACTCCGAGTGGACTCCGGGTGGCCTCCAATGGACTTTATGTGTATCTGCTTGAGTCCAGTGGAGTCCAGTGGAGTCCAGTGGACTCCGACTGGACTCCGACCGGACTCTGACTGGACTCAGTGGAGTCCACTGGACTCCGAGCGGACAAGGGGGGGGAGTGTAAAGTATTGCAATTTTTTTATATTGTTACTACAACAGTGGTTGAAATATATCTTGCCTCTGGCTTCCTCTATGTTCTTCACCTGTGTCAGCTTATGCCTTGGCTTCTGTGTGGTGGCCTGGGCCTTCTTGCTGTTCTGATTGTCCTCAAGTTGCTCGTCTTGTGCCTTCTGCTGGTTCTTGCCCTCATTGAACTGAATGTCATTAGTTTTCAAGTCCTTTGCCTTTTGGTGGTTCCAATGGGGACAAAGTAGGGACTGGGCTGTGACCAGCCACACTGCTCACCAGTGAGGGAATACCATCCCTTGCATATAGAATGCATCGAGAAATGCCATTTGTTGGAGTTGTGCTCCCTGCATCATCTGGAAATCATTGAACAACATGTTGTTCCACTGAAAGTCCTATAGAACATCATGGATTTGGCCATCCCACATGGGTAGGTTGATTTGATTTAAGTGCTCTGTGATGTTGATTGCTCCAGGGCCCACAAGTGGGTTTGCTTCAGGGGTGACTGAGGGTTCCATTGGCAAAACGAGGGGCTGTGCAGTGATGGGAACGACAGGCCAAACGAGGGGTGGGGGAAGCTGCAGAACACTGGCAGCAGGCTTGGGGTCAGGAACAATGACAGGCTCAGGAACAATGTTGGGCTCAACAGTGGACTGGGGAACAGCAATGTCCATTATGTCATTGTCATCATCCAATATCTGCGTCAAATCCAAGTCAGACTCATTGTCAGAAAATTTAACTTTCTTGCCATGACTGCCATTACTTGGCTGCCCTGAACGCTTGCCCCCAACTGCCTCTCCATCCATAGGAGGATTAACAATCTTTTCATTAACCAATGACCAATGCCCCTTGCGAGCAGCAATGGTCTTGGTCAGTTTCTTGACCAATTCTGAATGACAATTGCTTCAATTAAACGGGGGCACATAGACAATGAGAGGTATCTACCCTTTGTGTATCCTGGGGTCTTCTTGTTCACTTTGTCACTTCTGACAATCAGTTCAGCTTTATTCTGTGTGATGAGCCCTGGGAGTCGCTCCTGTTTGAGGCTGAGCTCTAGGCCTTTGGACAGACTGATTCAGTGCATAAGATTTCAAAGATCTAGAACACTCACATACCGTTCATCTGATGGACTTCTTTTTCTTTCAATTTACACTTGGGAGGCATGCTTGAGGCAGTTGGACAAGTGTTGGAGTACAAAAGCTTTGGAAAAAGTTGTTGCTCTCAGTTCAACCTTGCCTTGACCTCGCCACACACTTTCTACTCCCAGCGATGGTACCTTTTATTTGTGATAATCACTCAAAGGTAAGATCACAAGGTCATCCTCATTTATCTAATTTTCAGTCATATTAACCTCCATGTGCTCAGGAACACTTATTATTCACTGCCTCCCCCATCGTGAGTATGTCACTTGTGCTTCAGGCCAGTCCAACCAGGAAACAAACCCCTCCTCATCAGCCATGTTGTTTTGATGGTCTTGGTGCCCTCCTGGAAAGGGCAGAGGTGGAGGTGATTGCAAATGCAAGGGTGAGAGAGGGGACAATGGTGGTAGTGGCAAGTTGGCCTGATCCCTTGGGAAATTCGCGACCTGGGCACACCCTCTCCCATAAAATCACAGTAGTAGGATTTCATCATCATCCAGTACTGTTGGCATCCTTTGTGTCTTTCCACCAAACAGAGTTTGTCAAAGATTTGAAGCTGGAAACTGAGATCATTGGAGAATGGCTTGAGATGCTCTGGATCCATAGGATGGGGAATTGGTGCCAACTTGTAACATTGACATCTCTGGCACCAACTCAGAGTCGCTATTGGCTTTTCCCTGCACTCCATCACTGGTGCATTCAGGAGCACGAGCAGCCAGCTTTCTTGCCATCTGCCACCTGCATAGCAAGTGAATAACAAGGAAGAATCCTTCAGATTGGTCACTCACTTGGCTGCTGCTAGACAACACTTCTCTTGACAATCCTTCAGATTGCGCACATAGTATGCTTGAGACAACATCTTCTTGTGCTCCTTGTGCTCATCATCTGAGAAAGGACATGGCCGCCCCATGAACCAAGTTGCCTGATGGCTATTCAGGTGAAATGTAACAGATGAGAGCTCAAGGCAAATCTTATTGGTTCAATTACTTTTGGGACAGATATTGGATTTGTTCAAGTGCAGCCAAGTAAATACATTTCAACAGCATATTGCTCTCCCCATTCACAATCTTCCTGAAAAATCTCCTCCCCATGATCCTTGTTCTTATTTAGTGCTTCACTATGTTGATAGATAACCTCAGTATTGTCTGAATTCACTGGTAGGTTCATTCAAAGTTGAACATAGTTAACTACATACTTTCCTCCTCACTACCAAGTTCTGCATCAGACTCTTCTGGCTGCTCAAGCCAGTAGAGTGAGCAGCATGAATGACAGAAGATCAGCCTCAAATTACCCCAGATATTGATGTAATCGGTGTACTGAAACATTCAGGGGCCCAGGAGAAACTTCTCAAATGGCCCAATAGACAGTTTATTGAGTCCTTCAATCTGCACTCAGTGATCAATGTGTGTGCAGACAAAACACTCTTTCTCAAGCAATTCAAGATCAAGGAAGTCAGGCTCATAATTGTCCATATTGCACTGCTCATAGCCAACTATCTGTGTGTGAGTAGTGCTTCTAAGTCCGGTCTCAGGGACCGCAAAAGACCAGAACCCAACTGGACTGCAACTGGAAAAGACCAGACTTCCAGTTGCAGTTCCTGTGCAGCAACCATCAGTTGCAGTTGTGGTCCCTCTGATTGGGGTACGTGTTGCGACCGATCGCAACTGTACAAACGCTGTGTATCTATCTCCCCCTCAAAATCGGTCCCTGGAACATCAAAATCGGTCAAGAACTGACCGAGTTACCGTCAAATTAGTGTAACAAGTACCCTCTGTTTTGTTTTGACCATATCTCTGTCAATTCCTGACCGATTTAAAATGTGCCAGGCCATAAATCAGTGTAAGAAGTACTGTACCATTTTGATCAATTCGAACAGGGGTGTGACCTGTGACCTGCCGTTCGAAAATTTTGCTTCGAACAACCTCGGAATGGAGTGTGACATGCCCTATTTCTCTGTCAAGTCCGGAATTACTTGGCTAATTAGCGTGTTGAATATTTTACCAATAGAATCAGTGGCTCCAGGAGCAAACAACAGGAACATTTAAACATTTATGATGCAAAAAACGTGTACATTCAACGCCCCCCCAGGCAGGGAGAAAAAAATTCGGGTTTTCAGACCACTCAGCGGTTTCGAACAAGCCTCTAGTGACACAGGACAGGTGTGACAATTCGTACAATTTGAGGCCCTCTGTGATGCGTGATGTTCGAATTGATCAAAATGGTACAGTATGTCTACATGCTGCACTACTGCATGGTATGTATATTACGCCGGTCGTGACCGATCGCAACCGGAAAAAGACTGGTTACAACTTGGTTGTGTTGCAACCAGTTGCAACCAGTCTTTTTGATCTTGCAACTGCTAGAGACCGATGCAGCGACCAGTTGCGGTTCCAGTTCCTCAAAAAAGGGGCAACAAACCAGACCAGACTGGACTTCAGAACACTATGTGTGAGTTGCAAGGTGGAAAGGCAGAGTTTGAGAGGACTGACTGCTGAAAGTTTTGGGGTAAGAGTGGTACAAGACACCTTTTTCAAGTCAGGTTTATAAGGCTCAGGGAGGCACAGGAGAAACAACAGTGAGGAACCACAGTTGGTGTTGAAACAAGAGCCAACGGCAAGGGCCCATAGTTATGACCCCTGCCAGAGCTAACTGTGGTGAGACACAGTCATGAGCCTCATCATCCACGAGGGAGCACAATTATGAAGCCAGCAAGACCCAGCTGTGGTGAGCCACAGTTACAATTGCCATCACAGAGAACAGTGAGGGAGCACAGTTGGGCATCTGCAATGGAGCACAGTTATGTACAATCACTGTGACCCCCACAGGTAACTGCAAGGGAGCACAGTTGTGATTCCTGCCAGAGCTAACTGTGGGGAGCCACAGCTAGTACGACAACTGCGATCAAGCACAGTTACAATCACCCCCTCAGATAATTGCAAGGGAGCGCATTTGCGATCTTTGCCAGAGCTAACAGTGGGGAGCCACAGCTAGTACAACAACCATGACAGAGCACAGTTACGAGCCACAGCTAGTACAACAACCATGATCAAGCACAGTTACAATCACCCTCTCACAGAGCTAACAGTGGGGAGCCACAGCTAGTATGACAACTGCAACTGAGCACAGTTACAATCCCCCCCAAGCATAACTGCGAGGTAGCACAGTTGCAATCCCAACCAGATACAGCTGTGGTGAGCCACAGTTGCAAGCCCTACCAGAGACAACCATGATACAGCACAGTTAAGGACAGCTCACAAAGATAATAGTGGTGAGGCACAGCTATGAGAAAACTGTGGGGAGGCACAGTTATGATCCTCCCCAAGCATAACTGCAAGTGAGCACAGTTGCAATCCCAACCAGATCCAGCTGTGGTGAGCCACAGTTGCAAGCCCTACCAGGGACAACCATGATACAGCACAGTTAAGGATGCTCACAAAGATGACTGTGGTTGCAATCCCAACCAGATCTAGCTGTGGTGAGCCACAGTTGCAAGCCCTACCAGAGACAACCGTGATACAGCACAGTTAAGGACACTCACAAAAATAACCATGGTGAGGCACAGTTTGTAGGAACATAATCTTGAACAATAGATGTCAAGGTAAATCGGTGTAAATGAGCAGGGAAATACATGTGTAAAATCAGTATATAACTACAATAAATGTTCTGTGGGCTGCATGGGTTGAACCCTGGACCTTACGCACAACACCACCAAATTCCTCCCCATGACACTGACAAGCACAGTAGCTCAATATCTTCCAACACAGTTACGATCCCCCCCAAGCATAACTGCAAGGAAGCACAGTTGTACTCCCTGCCAGACACAGCTGTGGTGTGGCACAGCTATGAACTCTCCAAGGGACAACCATGGTGAGGCATAGTTATGAATTTTTAGGGTAGGAACAGGTGGTATTGTAGCGGTGACAGGCCACAGTTAAACTAGTCTAAGTACATTGTTTGACAGGCCGTACTTGATAATTTGGCAGACCATGTGCGTTTGTTTGGCAGGCAGTGTACGATGTTATGACAGGCCGTTTGTGTCTGGTTGGCAGGGCATCTCAACCATGCCCCCAATTCAGAAACAACAGACATTAGTCTAATATCCTGGATTTACCTAGTGAACATGACGAGACCTGGAATAACATTTTTGCTGCAGGCTGGCAAAAAGGTTTCCTGAGTGAAAATGTTGCTATTGGAAAGGCAATGGTAAAGTGATCTTTTGGCTAGGTGGCACTGGATGCTGAGGGACATCTGAATAGTGTGTTCAAGTGTTCAATATTCAATGCCATTACATAAACACCGGCCAGCCAGTCAGTTGTTTGTTTTCAAGGTCTCATAACAAAGAATGACAGCTAACTGGAAAATCATAGGTGTCTGAGGTCCCACCTTCACCTAAGTGGAGCCTTCTAAAACAGGCTTGAATGACATTGTGATAACATCACCTTGCCCCACTTCACGGTCACCTGCATGAAAGAAAAAACCAACCACCACCACACTTGGACCATAGATAAATATCAATATACTGTATACTGTACCACTTCAATCAATTCAACACTGGGTGTGACACATGACCAGGGTGTCAAATACTTTATAATCGACAATACCCCTGTGTCCTTGTGACATGGGAAATGTTTTCGACATTTTGACCCTGGAAAACACCCGTTTTGGTGGTCCTGATCATGTCACAGCTGGTTGAGTTCAACAGCAGCCACTGTGACATGTGACGGAGGCGAAATTTCGACACAACAGAGGGGGGTGTGACGCGTGACCTGTCAATTTGATTGAAATGGTACAGTAGTATAACTATAATTGCTGTCCAGGGTTCCAGTCAGTCCTACTAAATTGTTTCTTTTGCAATCCATACCACTACCAGCACCCAGCACCCTGCCAACCACAAGCTGAGGTGCACATTGTGGTGGTTGACAGTGGAGCATTGTGGAACCACCATCCAAATTGGGACTTGATCCAGCTTCCATCAGCCAGCTCCAACAATACATTGAGGACCTCCAGGCACCTACAATTTTCCAGTTAGCTGGAAAGTGTGGGCTACAGGATGGGTGGGCAACATGAAATGTTTGGTTTTGTTTGAAATGGAGCTGGCAGAACAAAAATTACCATATAAGGAGCGACATGGGCTGGAGAGACCTAGCTAAAGCAAGGTGATTTGTCCCCTCCATAATGACCACCAACTCATACATGTTTGGTGCTTTTGGGTGAGCCTGTCTGATTGGCTGCTCCCTGCCCTGCCTCTGGTATAGCACTCAATTCCCTTGTGATCCTCATTTGAAGCTGATATGTATGGATAGATGCACAGAATGTATAAAGGATGCATGCATACACCCATGCTTTGATGGGATGGGGGCACGCTATGTATAATTTTGTTTGTACTAACATTGATGTTTCCCTCCATTTTGTTGACTCTTGTGCTACAGATAACTCAATGGCAGTTCAAGTACTAGAGTCTACTTGTGGCGTCCATGCACTTCCTCACCTCCCCCATTATCTTCTCCTCATCCTCCACTCATTCTGTTTCTTTTATTCTTCAAATCTACTCTACCCTTCCTGAAATGCCCTACTACATTGGCAGCCTATACTCACCTCAACCTTCTTTTGTTTGTCTTCCATTCTGACTTAGTCTTGATTCTCATCACATCATTCACTCTCTCTTTTCATTTTCATTTCTCTTCTCCCTTCCCTCATCTTCTCACCTTGTAATGCCTCATACTTTTCAATTGACAATCATCTCCCTCCCCTCCTCCTCCCCACCTCCCCTCGCTCCTGTTCCTAGTGTGTTTCTCTCCCGTCTGCCTTCCTTTTGAAACCCCAGCTTTTGCCGTTTTTCATTTTGCAATTATTCTCCCACATCTCATTTCCACATTCTTGCCTACTTCTCTTGCCCATCTTCCTCTCTCTTGTTCCACTTCGTCTTCCTTTCTTTTGAAGCTCCGGCGTTTGACCTTGCTCCTATTTGTTTCTTGTTTTCTCTCACTTTTCTGTCCTTTTGCCTAGACTTCTTACTAATACAACATGAACCAACTCCACAGGCTCCAGGTCCTGGCTATTGAAGTGTCTCGTGTCATGCTCGAGGCTGGATCGTAGGGCAAGCTTGGGGTGTATGTACAGGATGTGGTAGGCCCTCAGATTAAGTGTGGTATATTTGTGGATAGTGATGTGCTAGGCCCGGCTCGGCCTCAAAGCCCGGGCTTAGGCTCAGCTTCTGGTATTTGACAAATTGATTGTATACGTTAAGAACACAGAACTATGTTGATTACTTTCAATGGTGGCATAGCCAAGCATCCCGTGTATCATTCATCTGAGGCCCATACATCGTGAGATAGACTGAGCTTCTGTAGGTTCTTGGAATAAACGGTCGGAACAAAGGATCAAGGAGTGAAAGATTACTGACCTGGAGTTTTCTGCCCAAAATTCGCATTTTCTCCACTCCTTCTCGGCCTGGAAGATACTTCCTAATCCGACGATGCCTCCAAACTAGATTTCGGAATATGACAAAGTCCTGAATGCCCTGAGTGAAAGGAATCAGGTTAAATGATAGGGAGCAAAGAAAGACTCACAACCCCAGTGTCAGGCAGCAGCAGAACAAGATCATTCATGGTGGTGTTATCAGAAAGTGTGAGTGAGCCTGATGTACCCCAAGAAACTGTAACATGGGTGGAAAAGTTTGGCACTGGTTGAACGTCTGAATCGCGCTTGATGATGAGCGAGGACAATATCAGTGGTGACTGTGAGGGTACACGTTCCATCTCTGGTTTAAAAAATAGACTACAAAACGCTACACCATGATGAAGTGTGATGATTGGTTGTACAAATGATTAACTATAGAGTACCATTCAGCATCTCAAAGCTGCAGCTTGAGCCCAGGCTTTAGGCTTTGAGAATTCAAAGACTGAGCCGTGGGCCGTCCCAAGCCCAAGTCACGGCTTTCTTGCAGCTCGGCTAGCCGCAGCTCGGCCCAGCCGGCTTCAGGCTTTGAGCCGAGCCTGGCACATCACTATTTGTGGATGTTCAAACGGTAAGCTCACATGATTGCTACTGTACTGCACTGTATGGTGGCAACCATAACGCATAACGTGTGCCTAAAATGTTGCCTAAGGGTGGGAACATAACGCATAGTCTCATGCCCATCCTCTCACGTCCTTCCCAATTTGGGCCCCTCCCCATGGGAGTCTGGGATCCAACCAATGCCAAAGCCAGACTTATGTGTCTCGCGACTTTTTGATTAGATAAGCACTGTACCCTTCCTCTTCTCATCGTCACGCCGACGCATTCCACTCTTTCATCTATTGTATACCCTATAATCTCTACACTGTATTCAATATACTATGCTTTTCGATGTCTGAAAACAATCCTGAAGTCTCATGGCCTCCCAAAAGGCAGCGGCATACATATACATTATCTACACCTATACAGCAACATCCCACTCCTTTAACACCACATCCCCACCTATCACCCTTCCCTGCATTACCCCAGACACCTGTTCCAGCAAGGCTACCAGTTCTTGCAGATAAAAAGAACAGAAAAACTTACCGGAACAACTTTGAAGTCAAACCAAAGACACCCTCATACAAGCCGTTTGCTCTGAATAACCCAGGTCATATTCGGTGCAAGGCCTTTGCTTTCGGAGATGTAGACAGGTTGAAGGCATTGGATTCACTGTCTGTGGAAGAGTGGAATTCACTCATGATCCTGCATGGTGAAATAGAGGCTGGGCATAAACTACGAGACTTTCAAATTGAATGTGCAAACTTCGTCATTGCGCGCACCGGAGATCTCTGTCTTATTGCACCAACGGGCTCAGGAAAGTCCAAGATATGGGTCCTTCCACTCCTCATGCAGGCCAAGGCCATCTTGCTGGTCACAGTTCCATTTACAAGCCTTGGCTTCCAGGGGGAAGCGAGGTCAGTATTAATCCCTTTACATTTTATGTCATGACTGAATACTTGATATAAAGGCATTCTGGAACATCAATTCAATGTTCATTTCTTCACTCAGACAGTCAGGATGAGCAGATTCTCAGCAAGATCACAAAAGGAGGGGATAAGCAAGTTGTGTATGCATGTGTGGAGATGCTGGAAACCCCTGCAGTCGCGCGTGTTCTTCGATCTAATTCCTTCAAATCCCAGCTTTTGGCCGTCTATCTCGACAAGGTGCATTGTATCCATGAGAGCCATTCATGGTGCCCAGGCTATACCCATCTGCACGAGCTTCGTCACATTCTTGGGACTGATATACCACTAATTTGCCTCTCTGCCACTCTTCCCACACACTATCGAAGATCTCTTGAGATTCATGCAGGCTTGAAAGCCGATTATAGGCTTATTAACCTTGGCAGGATTACATTGGCTTGGATGATGCTCCTTTCCCTCCTTTCCAATCACAGCCTTGAGGATGTGCTGCAGGTGTGGTGTTACACGTTCATAACGCTCTGTCAGATCTTGCAGATGGAACCCGTTCACAAGCGCAACATTGACATGCTTAGCTGAAACACGAAGAAATTCCACATCGTTCTTGTGAGGGCCTTCAGATGCACAATCCGACAAGAAACTTGCCTCCTGGCCACATATTTGAGCAGAGGTGTTGATGATCCAGTCCACCATTTCCTTGTCACAATGCCCTCGTGTCTTCCACCAGTGGTCCATTAGGTACAGATGCCCCCCATCTGCTAGAAAGATATTGGTCCAGTTCTTGATTATGCTGTCGTCATCTTCAAATAGAGTTTCCTGAAGCAGACGCAGGGAAAAACGCGGGAATGATGACTTGATGAACGCGAGGATCTCTTTGACCTTCTCCACATTTGACATGCGTGGCCTCGGGCGTTGAGGAGGGATATAGTTTACATCCAGAGCTTCTTCTTCCGCCCAAATGACGGTCCCATTGACAGTCCTGGGACTAAGTCACGTGGGTCACAGGAGAGGGGGCGCGCGAGGTGAGGTGTTGGGGAAGAGGGTTGGCACGCCGCGTGGTCGCGTCAAAACGATGGGAGATCATAGGTATCAACAAAATTGATGGGATTGATGGCTGGGAGACCTGGGATTGTCTGTAGGTAGCCGTAAAATAACATATATTCACTTTTATGTCAGTATTCGGAACCTAAGAAATAAAATCAAAGCCAGATGGGCCTATCTGTATAAAGCAGGAGCTACAAATGGGAGCCAAGTGAGGTTCCGGAGGGACCGTCAATGGGACCATCATTTGCATCGTGCACAAATGTTTCGTGATTTTTTTGGCGGAGCGCCCTGCCAAAAACCCACCGTACTCAAATCGCTTCATGCTGCCCAAATGACAGTCCCATTGACGGTCCCTCGGCAGCTGGCCGGCACGCTCAAAATCACCTGGATTCTGTTAGTCTGGCTAGGTCCATCACTCATTTTAGTGTAAGGGTTTGATATCAATATACACCTTAACGCTTTTTTGGCCTCTGTAGCTCTCATTTCTTGCAATAAAATAGGCCTTCTCATACTCTACTATGCTTGATACCTGCCCCTGGCAAAATTTCCAGGCCTGCACTACAAAGAGAGCCTTAAAACGTGTTCTCAATGCCATGTCGGGGACTTGGCGCGAACTACTTGATTGGGATTGATGCCATCATTCCTGACACATCCCTTCTGTTTCGGGGCGGGACCGTCATTCAGTTCGTCAGAAACCTAACATCTTCAGGGAGATCATCACTTGGAATGTTGGCAAATGGAATATCGTTGTGAAAATCCCAGTCACTGAGATTAAATGAAACATCTGGGGAAGATGGATGTGGAGGGGAGCTCTGTGCTTCAGCTTCTGAATATGCAGAATCATCGTCATTGAGACCATTTCCACAAGTCCAAAATGGATAGTTGTGGCTCATAGGAGAGAAATGATAGTGTATTTGATAGTTTAAAACAGCAAAGGTACAGGATAATAGTGGAACGCATCTGCACGACGACAAGAAGAGGAAGGGTACAGTGCTTATCTAATCAATAAGTCGCAAGACGCATAAGTCTGGCTTTGGCGTTGGTTGGATCCCAGACTCTCACGGGGAGGGACCCAAATTGGGAAGGACATGAGAGGATGGGCATGAGACTACATAACGCATAACGTGGGGGACCGGGGGTGGTTGCTAGCATTGGATAGAAGTTCAATTTTGAGAAATTGCCGCCGTTTTTCGCCAAATTTTCTAGGGAGGTTCGTTGGCATTCAATGTGCTTAGATTTCCTGCGTTTGTTCAGAGTTCTTATACCCCCAAATTTTAGTTTGCCTGTGGCGCCTAGGTTCCTTAATCGACCCCCTGTCACGCATAACGCGGTTCGGGTTGCTAACACGGCACCAAACTCGAGCGTAACGCACTATTTTGGGTTGCCACCATACAGTGCGGTACAGTATTTGCAATTGACGAACCTTGTTCTCTTCTTTACAGCAGGAGATACCCGGTTGAGTATAGAGTTCTCAATATGTTCCCTGAAGAACGCGACATTGGGATGGATTTAGGGACATTCAACATCTCTGAAGGGGTAATGATCTACAGGACAATTCAAAGAAAGGGGCTCCTAGTTCCCGACCAACCTCGTTCCTCAAAATTTCACAAAATCTCAGTGATCTGCCACGCCAATATCACCCTCCTACCAAGCCAGTCTCGCTACATCCCGATGTCCCATAGCAACAATCGGTTCTCGAACCCGATAACATGCATACACTTAATGGTACCGATATTGGAACTACGAGCATCCAGGACGCAGAACATGACCATTGGATCACAGCAGCAACACCAACAGAACCTCAGCGGCCTTACTCAACACAACCCAGAACGAGAAACACTGCAGTCTGACACCTTCTGATGGTGACCTTCCAGGCCTCCAAAATGACACATGCGTGGAACGTTCTCAGCATCAAGAAGCAGCCGTTTGAAACACCAGGCTCTGCAACTTCCCCCCATCTACTCAGCGACGCCTCCATCTTCCATCTTCACCCCCCCTTCCTCGAGCTAGCTTCCCTTGTCTCATCAGCGACACATCAAACCCGACTTGGCCTGACACTCCTGTTCTCAGAGCAGAAAACATGACTCCAGGCAGGTCTTTAGAATAGAAAGTTCGAGCATAGTTCTCCTCAGTTGAAGCTCAATGTGTGTTGCCTTCGCGGTGTTTTCCATACGTCATATGGCTTCCTCCAGGCAGGCCCAAGGTTCCTCTGCACCACAATCTATATTTTGAACTCACGTGGCTGGCCACTCGTTCAGTTCAAGCACCGGTTATTGAAACCCACCATGACGGCCAGGCCTACACCCTACACCTCAGGACGGAGGCACTCCTAACGTAAATATTACATCCTCGTTGTTTAACTCTTTATATAACCCTTATCTCAGATAATTTCTTCAACGGGTCATCGATGGCAGGGCCTCGTACTCATGATGTCCCTGAGTGCGTTGTATGTCATCTCACGTTGTACCAATCGGTCCACTTGTAACAGGATAACTTTCTGAGACACAGCGATCTTTTCAACTTCAAGAAGTTACATAATATTCCCGCTCTTGGCGTACTTGGCTGCAAGTGTGATCGGCGCAATGCTCGCCGTTACAGTCGACAATCCATCGAGGACTGCCATGTGAACTGGCCAGTCGATCCTCCAACTTCCTCTCCTCCATCTCCAACATACGAACCAATTCTCGACCTTGAACCACTACGATAGTCGTGTGCTATCGTTGGCGACATTCAACATTCGCGCTGGCCGCCAGTCACGAAAATGTGAACCCTTCAGGGAGCGGCGGTATCGCAGGCGCGGAGGGTGAAGCGAATCGAGATTCGAGAGGAAGGATTGAAGAACCAAGGCGAGCTCGTGCGGGAGGTGATTAATTCAGGCTTCTACAGATGTAGATGTGCATTGGAGTTAGATAGAATCAAGACATTGAATTTTAGTAGACAAATCTCTCGATCCTGCTCGCTGTCAGTGTTTGTGGGAAACATGTTGACCGGCTTCGCTGTCGGATTTCGGAATTGCCTCAGATCTTCAACAAGTCTTCAACACCACTTCAGCAACGAATAGATTTTTCGTCGCCATCGGTGGACTGCATCGCCCACGCGCCGTCTTATCGAGCCATGTGGGTACAGTATGGTAAGCTCGCAGCTGCTATTTTCAAGATTGGTTCTTGACGAGCTCTCTTCCCTCAGAAACAAGAGTTGCTTCCGTCATTAAGGTAGTCCCTCGACTGCATACCCCTCAAGGCTACAGAATGGCGTCAAGGAAGAGGGGGTTTGTCGGATCCTCGTTGTCTGTTTACTGCAAATTGTCGACCCTGAGGCCTGAAGCTCCACACCGGCACCACATCTCTACACTACACTATTCCCAAGCTCGCGCTGCATCAACTTCACTGTGACACACGAGGGTTGCCCCCGCCGAGTAGAGCTCTTCCGGCGTTTCCTCGACTCCCTACATTCAAGGCTGCAGACGGAGGCTATATGTCGACGCTACTCTCGTCCTCGGTTCGCTGGAACTCCACATTTTCCACCGCGCAATATCACATTGCAATTCTAACAAAATACCGACACTTCTCTTGATGCGCCGTGACTTTCAATCACCAGCACTAGCCTGACATATACCTCCAACCCCTTGCAGGGACTCGGACAGTGTATACTGCCACCAATCGACTCTACGTCCTACCGAATCTGTGCAGATCACCCAGAGTGCCTGCTACAGAGCGCTACACATGCAGCCCACCATCTCCCTTCTACAAAGCCAGGCACAGCTCGAGCACCGGGCTTCTGCATGCATGCATCCCTTTCCTACTCCAGATTTACGAACGCCGACCGTGCCTTCGGGGAACGTGGGAGGAGCACGACAAACACGTCTAGATATCGGTATCGGATGGTTGGAACTTGGAGAGCGTTGCCTCGTATAAACGGTCGAGGATGAAAACCACCATATTTGCAGCAGCAGCAGCAGCCTCATCTCCCAACCAGCTCCATCTGCTTTTTTACTCCAGATCTACGAGCACCGAGCGCGCCTTCAGAGAAGGTGGAACAGATCCCAGATATTAGATTGTCAGGACAGTGGAGTGCCGCTTCGTTCAACTGGTCGACGATGAAAGCCACCGTACTTGCAACATCAGTAGCAGTCCCATTCCCTCAACAACCTCTGCCTGTCCTCTGAGCGCGGCGATCCCCATTCCCTGCGCGCACACACCCGACCCAACTGTGCCCATGCATCACCTCAGTAGCTCGCGTTCCACTCCTCCCTGGGTCCAGCTATGCAAGCCCCTCCGACAACCCCACGCTCCCTGGACCAATTAGATTAGCAGCACTAAACAGTCGCAATCCCTCAACAACCTCCATCGTGGCATCCCTAGTTACACATGCATCACACCTCCCAGCTGCGCCAGCGCAATCAACAGTAACGGTGCCCTTGGCTTCCTCTCCTCCCGTGGCAAAGCTATCGTATGGGTCTTAACTTTGACCACAGCCCACTCGAGACTTCCGTCCACGCCCAAGCCCACGCCCTGTGCTCGGTTCCTACGCAGCCGGTCCCAGACACGAGTTGCCTGAGGACAAACGAAAAGGGAAGGAGATCCCGAGGGACCAGGGTGCGATATTGCCTGTTTGTGAATGCAAAAACTGGGATGGTGAGTTCACGATCGATCTGCCTAATCTATGTGTGTATGACCATCCGTTTTTTCTAGAACAAGCGTTGCTATCGCTCATCAACCCGTGTTTCCCCGATAGCACCCACGCGCTGTGACAAGATGGTGCTACTGGAACTGGAACTACCCACGACGCCCGGGTCAACGCGCTGTTCTGGCTCTCGTTGAGGAGTGGTGGATCATCTAACGGTGAGACAAGCCGAGGGTGGGGGATTTGCGGTAGTCGGGGAGGAGACGCCCTTGGCGGAGGCGGTAGGGATCTCGAAAGATTAAGCGGAGCATGCGCGGTGTTGGGAAGCAGGATCACGGAGAATAACAGAAATCGTGGATGCTCGGATGGTAAGCTCGCTGTTGCTCTTCGCAGTTTGCTTCGTCCTTGACAAGCGTTGTTCTCTTCTTTGTAGAACGACATACCCCCGTTGAGTATAGAGTTCTCGAGAGGTTCTCTCATGATCTAGAATACGACAGTAGTGGAGGTCGTTGGGGTCGCTTTGGAGGGCTTTGGGAGCTTGGGAAGGCGTGGGCGAGGGTGGTTATGAGACCAAGGCCGAGAGAGGAGCTCCACGAGGGTGCGATATTCTAATTCGAGTGGTAAGTTTATTGTTGATACATATATGCAAGGCGCTCACGAGTTTTTCTTCTCACAGAATTTGAACAGAAGCTGCCTCCCTCAAGTACAGCCCAATTATCTGAGGCGTTCCCAGTTCATATAACCCTCCATATTCTCCTTGGCCTTCCTCAAACAGCCTCACCACATCTCGCGCCATTTTGCGATACCCCTAGCCTTGGACCACACAATACGCCTACGCCCAGCGTACTCGGTAACAAACATGAGGGTGCGCTTACTGAAGACCACGACCTAATGTCATCAAGACAGGCCCTAAGTTCCACTGCACCACCATATATGTTACGAATTCGTATGGTTGGCCGCTCGTTCGACTCGAGCGCCAGTTATTGAAGTTCTTCGTCTCACCGGCGGGCTTGCAACCACATCTGAGGACAAAGACATTCCTAGCTTCAAAGCGGGTAAGGTAATTCTTCATTTTCTGTCGTTCAACTCCTTTCTTGCGTATATCCCATCTCAGATAATCCCACTCTTCAACATCGGTGACTCGATCGATAGCAGGGCCTCGCACAAATGCGTTTCAGACTGCCAACTCACACCGTACCGATCGGTCGACTCAGGCTTACACAACAGGCTCACTTCTCAGCTCAATAATCCACTCAACGCTTGAAGTCAATACTCTTTAAGATTCCAGGTGATCCTCCAGTCGATCCTCCCTCCAACGTCCTCGGTTCCATTGACTAATTTTCGGCCTGGCGCCCATCATGGACGACTTCCATCCCGGGCAACAATCAGCACAATAGGTTCTGTTATCGGAGGTCATGGCCTCCAAATATGCGTTGGTCACCAATCACGAAAACGAGAACCCTCAGAAAGCAGTTGGAATGGCAGGCGTGGAAGAGTCGAGAGACAGGATCGATAAATCAAGCGAAGTTCTTTCGGGAGCTCACGCGTTCACGTCTCGATAAGTAAAGATGTATTTCAGGATTAGATAGAATGAGAAAAAAAATTATAACAGGCAAATCTCTTGAACATGCTCCCTGTTTGTCAGAAACATGTTGACCGGCCCCTTCGTTGTCGGAGTTCGGACTTGCATTGTCTCTTTCACTTTCGTGTTCCTTCCCTGCATTCGCTGCGATTGGCTTAAAAAGACCCAGGCGAGGCAGATACAATGGCTGTTTCTATCGATGAGTCTCGCGTTCGACTGTAGCTTCTTCAAGGGCACGATTCCCTGGGGCGTCAGAACGTTTGGTACAATGCCATGCGTATGCACCAGTCAGCTTGTAGTTGGGGAGCGGCTCCGCCCCTGCCGTTAACCGTGTCCAATCTGCGCGTAAGCTCAGTAAGCAAGGCTACGGCAGATCACAGGAGATGGCGTGGACGTACCACGAACATGCCAGCTGCCCAATCCACGATGAGAGCAGATTGTGTATTTTGAGTCTCTCAAGCCTCGATCTTCGTGGGCTAAGGGTATAGCCATCGCCTTTTGTCTTGTGAGGTTCGTGTAGTCGATGACGCCCTCAGAGTCAAGGGTTAAGCTTTAAGGACGATCAATGCTGCGGGCAAGATCTCCCCGACACTCCTCTAACTCGCTTCATTTCTAAGATTTACATTGAAGGAAGGGGATGAGATTGTTACGACATGTCGATCATCCTAGGTATTTCTCGGTGCGGCGCTATAACGAAAAATACGGGAGGATCGCATCTCATTCATCCCCCGCAAATCTGGAGGAGACACAGTCGTGTTGTTCACTAGGTGTGGTATTTAGATGGATTACATACCGATAACGTACGTCAAATGGACTTCTTGCTTGCGCTACCTCACTCCCTGTGTACCCATCTGTGGAAACATTCATAACATTTCTAAACAGTAGTCAAATGGATCACATACCGCCGTGGCGTACACCATGTACAGACTCTTCGCCCCACCTCGTTGTTTCTTCGTGTCCCTTCGTTCCTGCAGTCCGCCCGTCGTGTGCGTGCAGATTAGTGCAAGGCATCGCAGCGCATTGCGTCATTTGTCAGGTCATGCGACTGCTAATAGATGTAGATGGTTAGTTTGCTCCGCAGTTTTTTAGTCCGACGGACCTCGTAGTTCCATCCACGTAACGGTACCTATCCCGACGGCGTATTATCCGAACCTCGTAGTTCCCTCCACGTGATGGTACCCGCCCCGATGGTGCATTATCTTTTTTGCAGGGATGGCGTTATCGAACCTGAAGTGTAACCAGTGACGATGAAGCCTTCTTTGATGTATTGCTGCTCATGTTGAGGCGGCACATCTTCTCGCCTCTGAATGAACAAAGGTTGAGGGAGGGTGAGGAAGATTTGAGCGCCGGGTGAAGCGAGACAAGGGCGAATGCCGCTTGTGTATGCCTGGAGACGATGGTTCTTCCGTCCGTCCGGACATCAGCTCCAGTGCTCAAGCGGAATATAACGAAATGGATTAGCTTACCTCGACCATCGTAAACGCCCGAGTCAATAAGAAAAGGTAGGAGAGACCGTGGATCGCGATTGTCGTTGATTGAGGCCCACGAGGGCACATTGGGAGGGTGGATGAGTTTTTATGATTACCTGGAGACTATAGCACCTGCTGTACAAAAGAAAGCTGAGCAGCATCTCCAGCCAATGCTCGAGCCAAAAGGCTCGTGAAACATACTCTGGAACGCCATTTATGCGAGGCCCTGCTATTGATCGCGTCACCGATGTTTAAGAGTGTGGTTATCTGAGATGAGAGATGCGAGAAACGAATTGAACGACAGAGAATGACGCAATAACTACCCACGTCAAAGCCACTATTGATCGTTGCGAGGAATGCGCTTACAGCTACGCGAAAAGCAGGAGTATCACCGTCAAGCGTGCAGAAGATCACTGCGCTGGGAAGTGTTGGACTTGTTATAAGTCTGAGTCGACCGATCGGTACGACGGGAGATGTCATACAACGCTATCGATGGAGTTGCCGTTGGTGAAGAGTGAGGTTATCTGAGAAACGGGTTGAAAGAAGCAATACTTACCCGCTCTAAAGCCAGGAGTATCTTCATTGTCAGAGGGCAGGTGCGGGCGTCACGGTGAGAGGAAAAACTTCAATAGCTGGCGCTCGAGTTGAACGAGCAACCAGCCATACGAATTGCGTGGATTACGGTGCAGAGGAACATAGGCCCTGTCTTGATGACGTTACGTCATGGTGTATTCTCCTCCGGAGACTCTCGATGGCGTCGACAACCTTATGCTAGAGCACTTCGCCAGCTTGATAGATCGTTGAAGGCTGCGCTGGCCATGAATGCGAGGTTCGGCATTCAGCAGCTCGAATACGCCTACAGCGACCTACAGAGCGGGAGCCTCAAGGGTTTTAGGTGATCGTTGCGCGAACAATAGTGCCGTCAAGCTGGGGACATCATCAGTTGAAGACACATCGTAAATGGGGCGATAACATACCAAGTGCTCGTAAATATAACCCATGCAACTCGACTGTTCCTGCAGGAGGGGCTGCGAGCTATGATCCGTGCTGGAGTAAATTAGGTCGTCCGGCCATCTATTAAACTTCGTCGATGCCTCAACCAGAAGTCTTAGTCAATATGGGCAGAGAGAATGTGTTGATTTGTTCTAGATGCTTCTCGCTGAGAGGCACTAATCGAGCCTCCCCTGGTGGGAGGGCTGGAGATCATATGAGGGGCCAGAGGGATTCGAGAGTCCAGCGCTAAGATCATCTAGAGTTGCAGGCATGTAGTATCGGCATGTGGATATCGTACGAGGAAAAGGAAAGTCGGATCCTCGGGGGCGATATTGTGCAGTGAACCAGGTAGAGTCGACAGACCGTCTCGGGGCCATTCTAAAGGGGCGAGGGAATGGCCAGAACTCTAGGTGAGTGGTGGTTCTTGTTCATGTTCTACGAGAAGTAAAACTTGTCAATATCTGACAATCGATTGCGAACATCAATCGCGACCTTACCATTGAAGTTCATGATCAAGCCAGTGTTCCCAAACATCCCACATTCGGGAGGGCTGAAGTCGTTCATAGCGAGTGTCTTGATCTCGGGTGCATCAACCAAGCTAGAACTCCCGAGTCCCCACACCGCGTATGCCCCCCAGCCCCCGGCATCCGTAGTGCCTCCTCCACCTCCACCAAGCGTCCAAACACAGCCAACGGCGTTTAGATATCCCTGACCACTGCAGACCTAGCGCCCTCTGATTTGCTTCATTGCGAGAAGAAAAAACACCCCCTCCTCTCCATCGGTAGCGAAAGCTAGAACCTTGCGTATTTGTGAGTGGGTCCGGCAGCATCATTTCGTCATAGGTCACAGGTGCGTGGTGCGCGCTAGGGCGTGGGCATGGCCGTGTTGTAGGCGGTTAAAGGCTGGCACGTGGAGCGGTAGGGCGGCTGAGCCTCGGGAGGAGTGGAAAGTAAGCGGTCGGGGGTGTCGCACTGCTGTTGTTCGCGCTGGCGCGGTTGAGTTGGGTGTGTGCAAGCTGGGGACCGCTGCACTTGGAGGAGGGACGGGGGTTGTTTAGGGAGTGCGGTAATGTCGCCGCCGCCGTCGTCTTCGCTGCGATTGTGATGCTTTCCGTCGTTGACTGATTACACGAGGCGACACACGCCAAGTTCCAACGACGATCCGAGGCTGCGTATCTAAACGTCGTTGTCCTCCTTCCACCTTGCTACAAGGGAGGGTGCGCTCAGCCGCTCGTAGATATGGAGTATTGAGTCGATGAGATGTAGTGTTGTGGTATCGGTCCTTAAGATAAGAAGTTCGATAGGGTATGGTACGGCGGAAGACATGATGTGGCGGGAGTAGTGGCAACAGACCACCTCTTTATTGATAAACTGCAGTCTAGGACCGGTCGCCATCACGGTGCGGGGGCGGGCTAGGGAGGGCGGAAGCGAATTTTCGATATGATACCGCATGGGGGAGAACATGGAGATTCAGCGAACAGAGGTCGAGGGTAGACCACCTTGATGTTCTGCGGCCTCGAAGGAAGAGATATCCCGAGAATACCACTCGGCGGGAATGGCTCTTGCCCTGTAATGAAGAAGTATTTGCGTCTCGTAGGTCTTCTTCCATTTTGCTTTATCCTCAGCCGACTCGGTACTGGTACAACGGCTGGGCGCCAGAAAGGAGAGGAAAGCAAACGGTCGAGGTACTGCTGCAAGAAGAGGACGTGTTGGCGAAGTTGGGTGGAAGGGGAGGCATTCCGAGAGACAGCAATGGTGCGGACTGGGGCTTCGAGGTTCGTACAAGTGTCGCGGCTGTTGCTGCATCTGTGCAACGGGCTGGATGGTGCGAGCTCGTTGGGTGCCGGGGCTGCACGGAGGTTGTTGGAGCGGCAAGGCGCTCTCCGACGATACGAAGGACTCGTCGGTCAGACTCGAGTCCAAGAAACCCAGTGACTCGGCTTCAAATCCACACTAACAGCAGCCACCTACGCTAGGAAAGACTACTGCGAATAGGACTGCACGTTGTGGCAACTTCTCGTTCTGTGAGGGAATAAAAGCACGTCAAGAATAAATCTTGCAACAAAAACT
>JABCKT010000310.1:0-20867 GCA_018858115.1 Tephrocybe rancida
CTTGTTCTTTCTTGTTCCATCCGCGGTCCCGAGCGTACGAGGACGCGCGTCGGTGACGTAGTAGCAGCTCTACATAGGTGACGGGCCACCTGTCGAATGCCCAATTGATCTCTTTCTGTTACTTGCGTGTTCCCTGAGTTTTGTAGTCTCGTTTTTCGGCCTCTGTCTTCTCGTCGTTCCCGTTTTCGGTGCTACAACAAGCACGCTGTCGCGCCCAAGCATCAATATCCATTATCCCGCTAAGTCCTTTCATTAGCGCCCGTTTCCCCTTTTAGTTGCCTCGAGGCGACCCTGACGACGCAGGAGAATTAGTCTAGATTCTTCCTCCTTCGTTTTCTCTTGTAGATTCCCCTGGAGAGCGTTCACGCGTTTTCTGATTCTACTTCTAAGACATCGTGCTGTAGCGATCGACTAGATTCCGCGGCCTCTCTGTAGACCATCGCTTCTACTACACCGACCTTTTTTCCGAATCCCCCCTTTCCTCTGCCCCGACGTCTCGCGCACCGTCGTCCCTTCCCCCTGCACCTGGATCTTAACCCTCACCTATGACCATCACCCCTCTACCGTTGCCTCCACCTGGGCCTGGGCCTCAACCCTCCCCTACGGCCATCGCCCCTCTCACCACCGCTCTCACCGCCGCTCTTGCCACCGTCCCTCCTGGTTCATGCCCACAGCAACAACAGGACAAGGCTCAAGGACACGCTCAGCGCAAACACAAGCACAAGTTGGATGGGCAGGGTGTTCGGGGGCAGCCTGTATGAGCCAAGGCTCGCCGGAAGCACGTCGATGCCTCCGAGCCCCTCGAAACCAAGTCACAACCCGAGGACTACAAGGTAGCCTCGACCACGTACATTGGCTAGAAGACCTCAAACTACGCCAGCATTATGCTGTTCAAGGATGTCTCGGGACCCAGGGCAAACCTCCACCTCATCACCTGGCACACAGGTAGACCTATGCCCCTCCTCGACCACCATTGCTGTGTGATTGGTATCTGTGCAGGGAAACCCCCAGGCACTGTTTTTCTGGCCGCGATTGAGAGGCTAACCTCCCTCCTGGAGGCAGCTCAAGCCTCTGGCCAGTTCCTCGAGGCCCAGCAGGACCACAGCCAGGGAAAATTTGCCTATCTAGCTTGGGGGTTTTCGCATGGAGGGGGGAGGAAGAAGCCCCAGAACCTGAACAAGCCAAGGAGCAAGAACTTTGCGCTTGTGGAGGGGCTGATGAGGGACGACGCATTCAGGATGTTGGCGAACCATGTTTCAAGTGCGCACCCCTCCCCTCACTACTTGAGCTCCCTCTGACCAGAACATGAGGCAGGCATTTTCGAAACCTGGGCCCTGAAATTCTATTCATACTATCAGGAAAACAAGAGGGCCATCTGCACCCACTACCCCCTCCTTGAGCCCAACTGGCCAGGCAGCGTCTTCACTGCCATCGTCCTTAACCTTAAACCCCAGACCGTCACTTACTGGCACAAGGACTTCATCAACCTCCCCTTCGGCTGGTGCTCAGTCACAGCCCTGGGCTCCTTCGACCCTACGAGAGGCGGTCACCTGATTCTGTGGAACCTCGGCCTGGTCATCGAATTCCCTCCTGGGTTCACCATCCTTGTCCCCTCAGCTGCCATCGAACACTCAAATGTAGCCATCGGAAAGGACGAAAAGCGATGCTTCATTACACAATATACAGCAGGCGCTCTCTTGTGCTGGGCCGATCATGGCATGAAGACGGAAGAGGAATTCATGGAGGGACTTTCGAGGGAGGAACGGGAAGGTGTGGCTGCTCAGGATGCACAAAGGTGGCGGTTTGGCCTTTCCCTGCTCTTGACCATGGAAGAACTTCTATTGCTAGGCCTAGTTCATAAGTAGATTTGTCATCACGTACGCCCCTTCAAAATATAGAGCCTTATCCTGCCATTGAAAAGAGTTTTGAAGCAGTAAGGGCGTGCTTGGAGTGATTTCAAGCTACGTCTGAAAATCATTCCAAAACATAACTTTCGTTATCTATACACCTTCCCCTTATTGTACTGAGCCTATACTACAGAATTAACATCTAAGAATAATATACAATCATTTTAGACTATTTGACCAACAGGGGAAAGATTTCGGATGTTCCGTCAAAGGGCAAAATTCAGAAGATGTAAAGCTAGACTCGTCTACAATACACAGCCTTAAAACTTAATGAACGGTATGGTAGATCTTTGGGCTGTCATAACAAAAGTTGCTCAAATACCTGTCTATAACTCATTTGCACATCCCAGCTATCCAGAGCATTTTTTATCAGGCCCCCAGGCTTGATTTGGATGCATGTAAGGCGCCCTACTGCAGTGTATTGGCTATCCTGAGCTGTAAGTGGGTGAATATATATATATTCCTTTACAAATAGGTGAGGGAACATACATCAGTAGTGGATTTCAGCCAAGGAAAGGTACATGTATCAGTGTATGACCTATAGTCCACCATATTCTGTTTCGAAATGATTTCACTGAAGTCAAATTTACCATTTTGGGTAATTGCACTATCTACCGCCTTTGGAAATATCTATATAAGGTAATAATGCATGTACCAAAATTGGAACCAGTCCAAACCAATCCATTTCAGAATTCCCATATGCAGTAAATTTGTACTCAGATCAATTTCAACACAATGATTTCAAGTGCTGTCTGGAAACCATTGTGCTCCCATTTTAGCACTTTTCAGGGTATTCCAAATATGTTCATATCCATCATATCACAGATCAAGACACAGAATGATTTCAAGTTGGGCCTGAAAGTCATTCCTCATGGTTTTCCTAATTGGTATATGCCCCGTAAATTATAACCATCTGAAAGTCACTCCCTGGGTTTCTGAAAATCACCAGAGGGATTCACCCACAATATGTGTGTATGTAGTAAGAATACGGCCTCTAGTAAGAATAAGGTTTCGTATAGTTAATCTCATGCTTCTAGTCTCTTGAGCTCCTGTTCTTCCCACTCCCTTTCGACGGCTTGTTCCTCATTGTATTTCACCTGGCATCTGGGATTGAGGGGTTAGGTTGAAGCTCAAAAAGGCTAGGCAGAAACATGCCTTCTTTCAGCAGCATTAGCATTGATGATTTTCCAGTTCGCTGCACAGTACCTGGCGGTGTTCTTATTGTGTCGAATATGCGCTTCCTCCCGCTGCTCATTGGACATGATGGCCTTTTTCCATGTCATTCACTCCCTCCCCTGCTTTTGCAACCAAGGTTGGTTCCTGGTCAACTTGTCAGTGGACATACGGTCATGGGGAGTTACTACAACTCACGCAGCATAGTACTGCTTGTTTTTCTTCTGCTTGTTGCCCATTTTTGTTGCGAATTCATGACCCATTGTAGGAGAGAAGGGTGACATATGAGGGAGGATTGGAGAAAGGAAGCTAGGATAGCAGGAGGGAAGGAGGACATTTGGTAGAGGAGCTCTAGGCACAGTCTAAATAAAAGTGATTCCTTGCAACAAAGGGGTGAACTCAGGCTGGAGAGTAATGGAGCGCTCACTTCGGTTCTCCTTGTGGTTATTTCCATCCTGCCTCTTGAAATCACTCTCTGGCCCCTTTCCGCATGAGTGCATTGAGAATCTGAAGATTGTGGACACCCAGCATGAGTTAGAGCGATGCTGGAGAGTAATAGGGCTCACTTCGGTTCTCCCTGTGGTGACTTCCATCCTGCCTCTTAAAATCACTCTCTCTAGACCCTTTCTGCATGAGTTCCAATATGTCATCACCCGTTGACCCTTTATACAGACAGGCGGAGGTGTGGGTGGCCAGGGGGTTGAGTAATCCAGGGTATGTCTTCAGTTTGGTTGAGGGAGCGGTGAGTTCAAGACGGCCTAAGTAATTTGATGGGCTCCGGATCTTGGAGGGCTGGGAGCTCTCTAGTACTTCAGGGACAAGAACATGGGGGCACATATATTGCATAGCAAGTGTAAAGACAGAGGAGGGACGAAATATCGTAAACAGAACTGAGGGGTACATTTTTAGACCAGGGAAATAACAGGCAATGGGGACCCTTACCTTAACATGAACTAGCTAGGCGGAGCTGCTCAATGCCTTCAAACAGCGATTCCATGAGGTCTGACTGGCTTGACAGACCGGGGGAAGTATAGGTATCTCCTTTGTCATCGGAGACGTCAATAATGGGTAGGGCCTGAGGCTGCACAATGATCTTCTTGTTACTGCCCTGCCCCTGATACAATATGAGCTGGCTGTCATTATAGCAGTTCCGGTACTGGGTGTAGGCCTCTTCAAAGGTGCCAAAGCCCTGTTGCACGGCGCCCTTGTCCTGAACATAGGGCCCAACCTCCAGCCTGAGCAACGGTATATAAATGTGGGCAATGGAAAAGAAGATAGAAGCACAAACCAATGGCCAAACAGACCAAGCTTGCAGCCTCTTACAATCGTGTAGTATTTCCTGCTAGAAGATGTGAAGTCCTTGATACTCCCAGGGTGTGGAAAAAGACTTTGGGATGTGTTGTGTTGTGCCTGGCCTCAAGCGGGCTTCTGGGGGGCAGGAGAGGCAACGGCGGAGGCGACACGGGTCTTGGCGGGCGAGGGTACAGCAGAGACAGGGTGTGCTTTGCGAGGAGTCGAGGGGACAGATGGGGTGGGGTGGCGAGTAGAAGAGTACATCGTTGTCGTTGTCATGGTGGTGGTGGTGACTGTGTAATCTGGAGAGTATAAATGTTAGTTACATGTCATAATGAATGTGTACTCACCTTCAGCACCGGGTGTCGACATGCGGCTTGGGGCAGGGCTGCAAGGAGGAGATACCAGGAGTGGTTGGCAAGGATGACGATGTTCTGTTGAGTTGGTGAGCATTGAAAGTGTACAAGACTTGGGACTTACCTTGAGGCTCCCATTCTCCACCACCTTGCAATGGTGCTGTTGGATGATCAGATGCATAATTCATTCAGGGGACATGGTTGAGCTCACCGCGGTATCCTGCGTTGGCGAGAGGCGAAACGGGACGACGGTCTGGAGAGCCTTTAGCTGTAATCACAAGTGGCAGGGGATGGGGAACTTACAAGAGGGGGACAAATGTTGATTTGCCATAATGATCCCACGTCTCACCATCATGTTTATATTTACCATTGTATGACATGAGGCGTGTCAAACAAGTTGAATCTGGCCCACCATTCAACTAGTCCCTGACTAGCTTAGTGGTGTCTTCGACGCGTTTTTCAGTGTCAGGTTTGATCTCAAAACCCTCAAGTCTATGGCTACCAGATATTTACCATGTATCGGCGCTACTTTGCAGTGTCCGATTCGCATTTCTGCCTTTCCTCTGTCTCTACACCTCAAAAAGGCCAGTTATATACCAACAACTTCTGCCTCTGCAATGCCTCGATTTCCCTCCCTGCACATACCACTCCTTGTCATACTGCTTATCAGTTCCTATTCCAGTAAGCCTTCATACCTCTTGTCAAAAAGACCCGACTATGCCCGCACTGTCGCCAAAAATCGCGTTGCCGACTTCCTCGCCGACCTCCAACACGGGTACCTCAAACGTTTTGGTGTCCACCTCGACCTCGAGCCCACTCAGGAGGAGTTGGAGTGCGTCGATGACAGCGCAGCTGACACAGAGCCAGCTGTCCTGGATCCAGAAGTCATGTCTGATGGGGAGTATGAGGAAGCCATAAGGGTGTTTAATGAGTGTCGACACCTGGTTACCTATTGCCGAGCTGTACGTTTCACTTCCCTTTTCCCTCGCTCACAGCATACTCACCCTTTCTCAGCAGATCAGATGTTGGATGGCGTACCAATATTATAAGGACCGCGAGCATGCCGCCAAGGACACCGGTGTTCAGGAGGCGTTTCTAGCGTTGCTCCAGCAGCTCAGTGACAAAGGGTTTCCAAAGCCACGCTGCATCACTGCTTCCAACCATTGGCAGTCCATCCCTGAGAACTGTGCTCTTGTCGAAAAGGAGGTCTCTGTGCGCATGGATATTTTGACCTCGAGAAAGAATCGTGCCGGCATTTGTACGAAAGTTGTCTCAGAGCTCTTCAACGGTCTCTCACCCAAGGTTCAGGAGGAGTGGAAGGCTGTGTCGAGGGAGCAACATGGCCTTGCCATAGCGGAGTGTGTTTGAAAGACCCAGGGGCCCCCTGCAGAGACCCCCAAAGCTCAGCAGAGGTTCGCTTTGTTTTCTTACATTCTACGTAAGTTTGATGCTTTGCTGACATTCGTACCCTCAGCTGTATTGAGGCCACTATCCCGTTCATGCAACAGATACTTGACCTTGTTTTGAAGCTCACCAGTATGAAGACTACTTTTATGTTTGGCAGCCCAGAGCCTGTGGATGGAGGGCGTCTTAACGTCATCAGGTACGTGGCTTTATCCTGCGTTACGCATAAGTTACCTAACCTTTGGTCAACAGCATTCATTCTGGCCATATGCCCGGCGACATCAAGATGAATTTCAGGGCCAGCAAACAGGAATATCACCAGAAGGTGATAGTCCCCGTCTTCTCAAGATTTCTGAAGAAGTGCTATAGTAAGTTGAATTGTTGACCGTTACTTGTACTGCCGTCTTACTTTTTTCTTCAGCTATTGAGGACTGCAGGGCTCGAGCCCTTCCCCAGGCCACGCCTTCACTCTCATCCCTGATGGATGAGCATGCCTACTATGCAAGCTTGGTCTCTCTTGGGGACCTTAGCCAGCTGTTCTCCCAGCGTTCTCCAGCACCCGCCATGCCCAGTGAGGCCCCCGCTGTCCGCTGATCCTCGAGCCCTCCTCCTCCCGTTGACTCTCGCCACTCCTCACGTTGCTTGGCCTCCCCTACGCCCTTCAACATGCCGTCCCCATCTCCATCCCCTCCACCCGCTCCTCATCTCAACCCGGTTCAATGTTTGATGTCCCCGCCGTGGAACCCTCGCTCAGCCTCTCCTCTACTCAGCCCCAGTCGACGCTCAATATCCCCGCTGCTGAACCCTCACTCAGCCTCTCCTCTACTTGGCCCTAGTCGACGCTTGATGTCCCTGCCTCTAACCCTCACTCAGCCTCCCCTCTACTCGGCCCCAGTCAATGATCAACACCCTCGCCACCGAACCCTCGCCCAGCCTCTCCTCGCCTCAGCCCCAGTCAATGCTCTGCGTCCCCAGGGCCAAACCCTTGTCTATCCTCCCCTCCTATTAAGCCCCCTCGACATTCTGCCCCCCCAGAACTAAACCCCCGCCCAGCCTTCCCTCCCCTCAACCCTGGTCCACGCCCTGCTTCACCTGTGCCAGACGCCCCCAAAACCACAATTCCAGAGACTCTCAAACCCCCTGCTCCGATTTCTCCAAGCCTCAAGAGGGTCAGTGACAGTGCCAAACCTCCGTTGTCCAAGAGGCTCAAGTCCCTTCCACCCGCCAACCCCTCCTCTCAGCCTCCAGCCCCTCCTCACAATTGCCCACCCCGTCTCACCAAAGCCACTGCTCCATCAACGTCCGCACAATGCCAGCCCACAGCACCACCTCCTCACCCTCAACCTCACCCCCTCACTTGACCTGCTGCTGTATCCACGCCGTCACCACCCGCAGCCGCATCCATGCTAGTGCCTGTTACCCAATCCATCTCAGCCCTTCCCTTTGAGGTCCCTTCCTCTTCCCCTGCATGGTTCTGCACAGCTTTGGTACTCCTCAGCTCTGAGCCCGCTTTTGGAGAGGAGTGGTGGTCGCTCCTTCGGTTGTGGGTCAAGTTTGAGGCCAAGGCTGGGTTCAACAACACGAAACTCCCATCGAGAGGGCGGCCATCGTTCCTGGGGCTGTGGTTCAAAAATAGACGAAGCAATTGCTACCGCCCTGATTTGGAGCATCCTGTGGAGGAGGGCATGCTCACTTGGTGGGATGTTCTTCCCAGAGACGCTGTTTGCTCCTCTGGACTGAATGGGGTCCTCACTTTGCTTTTTGGCCTTTTCGTGTGGAGGGAACGTATCAGGGAGGCAACGGCGCAACGCGATGTGTGGGTCGGGGTTGTAGGTGAAATTCATTCTGCCCTGGAGGGCTTTTAGTTCGACACTTTTTGTACATTTTATTTAATATATCTTTTCCATGTCCCAAGGTGATTTTGAGCAGAAATTGGGCAGGCGCATCAAAAGGTATCATGGAATGTCCTGTCCCATGCCGAATTGCCTGCCTGATGGCCTTTGATACCAGCTGTAACAGGTGAGAAAGCAAGCATGCAGTTCTTCAACAACACTGCTCTGATGGCATTCCTCTGCTGCCACGATGTGGTGCTCTTCATCGCAAACATGCGATCTGCAGGGGAGAAGCAGCATTATGTCATGGTCCTCTTAGAAACCCTTTTCCAGCACCTTCCTTTACCCTACCGTGTTGGACTACTCTACAATATCGGATGCCAGACTGAGCGCAGCTGCATCAAGTGGAATTTTTTGGACCGCTATATAGACCGAATATCATTCGGCATTTCCGTCTTTCATGCTTTCAGACATCAGTAGGCGTGTCAGCTAATATACCATCCTCGAAAACGGACGGGTTTCGGGTTGAGTGATGGGGAGGGCTGTGAACAATTTTGGCACTCTATCAGTAGGCTGATAGCCTATCTTCGGGTTTGCGGTGTAAGTTAAATTACTCTATTCATCATGTATCTGCTAAAAACAGTCAAGAAGTATCATCAGCGCCTTTATACTCTCAATCACCAGCTTGACCATGCACAAAAAGAAACCCTCGAAAATCTAGGTGCCTGGCTTTTGCATTGGTCGCAGCATGCTCTCACAAAGCAGAAGGCAGCAGAAAGTATTCTGCAGGAATGTGGGAAGTTGGAGGCTGATCTCTGAGCAGAATGGGAGGCCCAGGTCAAGATGCAGACTAAGCCTCTTCCGCGTAAGTAACCTTTATCTTTGGTTGAATAGTTATTGATGATGTTGTAGGCCAATCATGAAATGCAGGGAAAGACACAGTCAAGGAATTGCTCCAGCTGCATGAGATGCGAGATGGGCTCAAGAAACGGGAGCATGAGTATGATGCTCTCATGGAAGATGAAGCCACACCCATGGATGAGTATACGGAGGCAAAGGACGAGCTAGAGTCGGTTCATCTGCGTTTGCAGGAGCTTTCTACCAGAATTTGTAATAAACAGTCTGTCCTTGGTGTAATTGATCATGCGCGGATCAACAACCTGACGAACAACCCATTTCTCGCTGCTTGGATGAACGCTCTAGCTTTAAAGCAGCGCTTGTGTGATCGGCTTCATGCTTGAAAGTTTGAAATGGAGCGGTTGGAGTGTTTGTTCTGCAAGCAAGTTAACGGTAAGCTGGTCATTCTGAATGGACTTGGCCTTTAGATCATAAGTTTGACACGCACACGGCATCCTCAGTAAAGCAACGCAAGCCAGCTATTACAAAGGTGGCCCACAGTTTCAATGCGCTCTGTGACACAATGGAGGACCTCTTCAAGAAAGGCAAGGCTCCACCAGGCGCGACATGCCCAAAGAAACTGGATATCAAAGGTATCTTTGCTCTCGATGTTGATTAGTGTTTGAAGGTCCGGTTGGGTCCGGTTTTTGAGCTAGAATCTGGTGACCACAACCAAGACCGGTTCAGAGAAAGTTGAGATCGTGTGAGAACCGGACCGAGACCGGGGGCAACCGGCAACTGCAGTTGCCCAACTGGTTGCCAACCAGTTGAGACCGGTTTTCATCTGAACTGGTCTTTCTACCATACTGTAGTAGCTCTGTGCTATGGTAGAAACCGCTGCGGGAGCGTGACACCCGGAAACCACACAACTTTAGAAACCAGGCCATGGAAGTGTGTGACATCTAAATTTTTAGAAACCAATACCACTGGCACTCCTCATGTACTGTGCTTCAGTCAAGGTTGGAAAGGTCTGAAAGTGTTCAATTACCACTCTTGCGAGCTAGAGGGAAAAGACGAGGCCAGGCATGCGACTTTTTGTGATTTTTTAACATTTTTCGGCATGTTTTTTCAATGTTTTTTGGTGTCACGATTCTACCCAAGAAACCAAGCCCCCCGTGATGCGTGACCAAGGGTGATTTGGGAAACAAAACCGGACCATCATGACCGTGACGGTTTCTACCATACACAGAGCTACAGTATGTTGCATTAAAAATAAATAAGCTGAGTAGTAAGTAGTACAATGTTGAATACCAAATTAGTCAGACAACCCCAAATCAACCTCATAGAGCATATACCTTTCTCACTTCACCTGTTTTGGTGGCGGCACCTCTTTACACATACAAACTACTTCGCTGCTTGGTTATATCTCAAGATGAGCATTGATTATGTGGTAGGTAGCTGGCCCCAACTGGCTACAAGGACCGTACAAAGACTGGTTGCAACCACGGCAACTGGTCTCATCGAGGACCAGTCCAGACTGGTTTTCGACCGGTTGATAATGGTGCTTGCATTGAGGGCAACCGTTAACCGGACTGAGTCCCAAATGATGCGGACCGCAACCGATGGTCCGGTCACCTATGGTTGGGTCTGGTTCGGTTGTTGGTCTTTTTTCAGTCCTCGAACTGGACTTGCAAACACTAATGTTGATGACGCTATCTGGGAAGACCTTGGGCTTGACGAAGGGTCTCTGGCACCTCCGCCACCATGGTTGTCAGATGAGGGCGTGCAGGCAGGTATTAGAGCCCTTTTAGAGTATGACCGCTGCATCAAAAAGAAGGTTTGCCTTCAACACGAGTGCCGCAGCATGTGCTTTTGGTTGTCTGAGGAGTGGCACATAGTTAACTTGGCACTTGGCACTGGTAAGGGCTTCGATATACTTTGAGGATACATACTGATAGATATTCTAGATGATGCAAGCCTTTCTTATCATTTAAGGCTTTGTCATTCCTCCTTGCTCCAACTCTGCTCTCAATGGCAGCTGTCAGTGAACTCACTTGACTTTGGTGATCTTGCTTCGCTGCCTGACTGGGGTCCATCCACTGAAGACATCATCAATTTCCACATTGCGCAGAAGACTGCAGTTGTCAAAGAAGTGCCAACCGTAGACACCGAAAGAAGGGACACTGAAAGAATCATTGAATTGGAGCGCCAGGAGCAGGACGAGGAGAGCAAATACTCCGACTCTGAAAATGGAGAGGCAGACATGATTCTATTTGATATTTTGGATGCTGCGGATGCTGCAGATGCCTCCCGGCCAGGGGAAGAAGACGAGGAGTATATGTATGATTTGTAGCATATTAAATGAATATATTGATATATGTCTCAATTGGACTTAGTTTCTGATGAGTTATATTGTAATTTACCATGGTCACAACCATACATACTTGGTCGCGACCAATCCTACGCAACCAATCTTACTTGGTCGCAACCACACACACATGGTTGCAACCACACGCACATGGTTGCGACCATGCATTCAAAAAGCAAGACCACATGGTCATGACCACACACATTTGGTCGCGACCATGGTCTTGGTACCTTTAAGGGTAGTTTATTCAATAGTACGAGCTACCTTACATAGGTATACTGGGGGGGTTGCCTGAAGTGGAGATATGCTCAAAACGGTGGGTGGTACATAAATTGACCGCATCTGGGATTGTTTTGGTCATTGGTCACAACCAGTGTAATACATATACTGTGCAACATTGTAGCATTTAGATATACTCCTTACCTTTATTTGCAGCCTGGTACGTCTCAGATAGGGCAAGAACTGACAGAGATATGCTCAAAATGGTGGGGAGCATACAAATTGACCACAACCAGGATTGTTTTGGTCATAACTCCCTCAGTTCTTGTCCAATTAGGACGTACCAGGGATGGACTTTAAGGGGCTAGAGTACATCTATGCACACAGCAGTTGCAACTGGTCGCAACCAGTCGAAGTCGGTTGCAAAATTCATCGAAATCCTAGCAACTGCAACTGATGGTTGCTCACCAGCGACTGTAACTTGAAGTCCAGTCTTTTGCAGTTGCAGTCCAGTCAGGTTGCAGTCTTTTCCAGTTGCTGCAACCCGACCTTGAAACACTATCTCCACTCACATGTTGCCCTGCATGAAGGACCCCAGTTGCTTCGAGCCAAGGCCAGTGCTGCCGTATTCCTATATGCCCGGACTTGAGTCAGTTTTCAGCCTCACAACAAAAGGTTAACATACACGTATGGTGGAACCATCGGCCTGACAGAAGGTGTCAAAGATGAGGTTGAGCTTGCCTTTGGCGATACCGATATCCATAACACAGAACTCAATAGTAACACTCTGGTCATCGAGCATGAGGAGACAGGTGCTGAGAGCAATGTGGCCCTTCCTCAATACCTTGCTGGGTCTGAACGATCACATTGCCGACAAGGTTGATGACCTGTTGAAGTCAAAGCAAGTCACCAATAAGCTGATCTGGGATATCGGGCTCAACATTGTAAGTGAAATTGAGGTTATTCTGTGAGGCCCAAACAGCGAGGGTCTTGAGGATGTCAAAGACAGTTTGGTGGAGGGAGTAAGAGATGGCCTCACAATTAATTTGTGGCTTTCCTTAAGTGTCATGGAGTCCACAGATGATATAAACAAATCCCAGGAATCAGGAAGCGAGGTAAGTAATGTAATACTGAAGTCCTTGTCGCTGATACTTGATCCTAGGCTGGCCAATTCCTTGACATATCCCTTGAGCATCTGAATATGCTCTTGAATGTTCCCGCCATCCTCGCATTGAATGCAAAACAATTTCCGGCACACCGTTACAATGCCTATGGGCCCACATGCTTCAAACATTGATTTGAGTGTGTTCCAGGCTTCATTCAATGTTTTCGAACCCACAATGTACACCAATGGTGCATTGCCTACATGGAGCCAAATAGTTGACAGGGCCTTACAGTCCTTCAACTTCCAATCTGCCTGTAATGTGGCTTCTGTTGGGACCATACTGGTCCCATTGGCATATGCTAGTAATCCCAGGTCCATCTAGTGTTTTAAAGTTGTGTCGGGTCGGGTCTTTCACCCATTTTTTTAGCAACCACAACCACAACTGGTTGCTGGGGATGCCCAAATGTAGCGACTGCGACTGCAACCAGTTGCAACCAGTTGCAACCTGGTCGGGTTGCGATCGGTCTTGACCGGTCTTTTTCCGGTCGCAACCGGTCAAAACCGGGTGGATATACATAATGTGCAGTATTGTAGCATGTAGATATACTTCTTACCTTCATTTGCAGCCCGGCACGTCTTAAATCGGGCAAGAACTGACAGAGATATGCTCAAAACGGTGGGGAGCATACAAATTGACTGCATCCAGGATTGTTTTGGTCATAACTCACTCAGTTCTTGTCCGATTTGGACGTGCCAGGGATGGATTTGAAGGGGCTCGAGTACATCTATGCGCACGGCGGTTGCAACCGGTCGCAACCGGTCGGAGTCGGTCGCAATACTTCATCGAAATCCTAGCAACTGCAACTTGAAGTCAGGTCTTTTGCAGTCACAGTCCAGTCAGGTTGCAGTCTTTTCCAGTTGCTGCAACCCAGCCTTAAAACACTAGGTCCGTCAAGATATCACTCATCTTAATCTTCCATATGGCATAATTTTTGGCACCTTTCAAAGGGTCGATATGGTATCCATTCATGATTGTAGAGTCGGACATAGTTTGGGAATGGATATGTAAATGGGTAGATAAATGAAATAGACTTGTTTTCCATTGACACAAGTTGGTATGCAAGTTTAATTCAGGCTAGGCCGGGGCCCATAACCTGTTGAGCAGACAATTGAGAGAGTGTTCAATAAAATATTAATTTGCTGTAGACTACTGCCTCTTTCCAAGGCCTTATATATATGTAAGATGTAAGGACTAGACTATTCTACAAGATACTGTAAAGTAATGATGAGTAAGAGTCCATGGAAGTAGGCTGTCAATGGCACACAGCCTCACTCAGAAATTAATGTTCTCGGACATTCAAGGATTGACCTCAAAGTCTCTCCAACAGATGCACAGAATGGGCCACAGTAGATGCTATTGCAATGGTAGGGAGAAAATCATATGGGAAACTATGGATCTGGATTGGGAATGTTTGTATGTATTTACAATTTGGGTCAGTCATATGCTGCCACCCACATACTCTCAACCACCTCAAGGGCTTTTTCCACCCTAGCCTCAGGACTTGCCAACACAGTAACTCTCTGCTGTCTCTACTTGTTATCTTGAAGTAACATCCATCCACACTAGCATGCAGCCTGTTAGCTGAGCTTTCAACCCCAATTGCATCATTGGCCACTTTTACAAATGCCCAACAACTCAGAATGGCTCCTCTGTCTCCTTACTGCCTTAATGATGTCCTTGGACCCCATGTGTATTTCTTCAGCTGAAGTTGGCATTCAATAATCTTCTCCTGCTACCAACTGATGACTACCAAAGTTGTCAATTAAATACCATAGCCCCCCTCTCATGGCTACTCATCTTTGCTGCTCAGTATGAAATGTGTGCGTAAACTATAGTTAAATGGGCACAATGTTGAACATGGACCTGACAGGTACTCTCCAGGAGGAGCAATAGAACTGACAGCTGTACTGTCTGTCAGGTTCAAGTGCAACCATGAGCCTCATATCTGGGGCTCAACTACAAGCCCAAGTTAGCTATTGATTGTTTCTTATTATGGACGTTGGGGCCAACTGGATGTTCATGGGTGCCAATGCCAGTTGTGGAGGTATTGAGAGGATATCTGCTCCTTCTGCACTGTTGTTTTGTTAAGTGCTGAAAGAATATCCATTTGATATATATGAAGTTACAAACTAGACCATGGATCTGACATTACAAAAATGAATGCTATTTCAACAATACAACACTGAGCAAAGGGAGTTGGCAATACAGGACCGTATGACCTTCCAAGATGCCATTCCAGTACAATGTTTGCTGGCTACACAGGAGCGGATTCCTGTGAATTGTATAACAAAATGATGGTGCTGTTCACTGCAGCAATGGAAAATGGTCCATGGACAAGGAAGATTGTCAGTGCAGGATATGCAAACTAATAAGTGTTTAGTAATGTACAGCAGCCCAGCAAACTCATCACATACCGAGATGCAAGCATAGATATATTGTACAAAGTATGATGCCTCTATGACTGTTTCATCACTGGCAACCAGTTGTAGCACCAAATTCACAAGCTGAGAATCCATAGAATTTGACAATCAAATTGTATTGTGAGATTACAACAAAACCTACCTGGAGGATCATATACACCACTCCTGAGTCCACCAGAAGGACCAGGATGTTTGATACCTTGAACACTTGCTGTTCTCTGCTCCTTAAATTGGCCTTGATAAACATTAGATGTGATCTAGTAGTTCATGTAGTCATGTTGACACCACATCAGATTGGGAATGCAAGCAAAAGACATACCGGAGAACCCATCCAATGTAGCAAGTAGCAGTGAGATTTGTTACCAGCGATAGATCCTGACCTGTGGTAATAATTATGTCATGAACACTGATCCTGCCAGGACCATGTTCATCCAATCCCCTCTCTTCTGTGCTCTCAGTTGTGAAGAGTATTAAAAAGGTCAGTGTGAACCCTAGACTGCTATGTTATTATGTGCAAGGACTGCAGAGGTAAAGCATACCAAGGGTCAATATACATAATGAGAAGGACAAATACAGTGCCCATCTTCTTCTATGAAAGATGACCCATGCTCGCCAAATAATGAAAGCATCATTCAAGACAGGCTGTTGGCTGTGTAAGCACAATCTAGTCATTCTGTGCGACATGCAACCCACAAATAAAAATTGCAGCCAGGTAAGTGTCAAATTGATCAAAGTCAGTTTGTGATCACATGCTTTGGCACGACCTTCCAAGGTCACAGTGCTGAGCATGAAGAAAGTGAGGTGTTCTTTGGTGAGTACCACTTGAAGTATTAACAACATAGTGAATGCGGCCAAGCTAAGACCATGCAGGAGGGGCGCAGCCCAAGAGCTGGAAGTTTGCCTTTGACGCCTTATCTACTTGAATGTCATGAAAGTCAAGAGAACATCGAAATCAGGTACCTAACAGAGGAGTAGATGACATTGATCATAATTGGTGCAAGGGTTGCTAGTGACATAGAAGTAAGTACGGAGCCCCATGATTGGTTGTAACAAGCCTACCATACAACATGACCGAGACTGACAGTTGAATTATATCGCCTTGTAGCATCAGACCGCCTCGTTTTAGCAGTGACCTTTCGTATGGAGTCATGGCAATGAATACAATGCAACAGGACAGCAAGCGTTGAAATAGTCAGAAGGATAGGCTCGTTGGAAAATGAACCTGGAGCGTTTATGGGAAGGCGCTGGGGGCTCTTGGAAATCAGGACGGGAGTTTCTGGGAACAATACAATCCCAGCTGTATATTTGTAGTGTGGTTGGACTGCGATGATACAATCACATCTTTGGTGGTAGAAAGGGGGTTGATGTCGCAGCGCACTAAACAACAAGAATCAAGGCGTGGTGAAAGACCATCTCGCAAGCCAGATGAAGATGAAAGATGCATCTCATATCCCATGGCTATGAAGCCTCAGGGCTCAGGTTCTAGTGTGATACAACACTGAGGTGAAGCGAACCTCAATAATCAGATCTGGTAGAAGATATAACCTATGGCTTCTCCATGGTTCTTTCCTGCCACGATCCTAGATGCTGCTATTAATACCCAGATTTCGGTCTACATATGAATACCGAAGTTCTTCATAAGACTCATCATCAAGATAGAAGGATTAAATCTCGCGACCGTACCGTCCTATTCGAATATTATTAGGTCAAAATTGACCACTGGGTGGGCTGGCGTGGATACTGGGGATTACCTGGTGCGATAGAAATGGCATGGCCTCTCGAAGTAGTAGACGATTTGCATTCGTTGCGCTGCGCAACAACAAAATTAACCACAGAACCGGCTTCTCTGGCGATGTCTCAAATCAGTTTGCACAGGTACCCGAGTATCAATTGAAGTGGCAGGACACGAGGACCACCTCATCGCCATCAGGGCGACGATCGCATGCTTGCGGATTCATTTGTACCCCGAGCATCGAAGACTTTTTTTCGTAGGCCACTTGCAGATATATCGTAGTCGATAGTGCAGGGTGATGCACGTCGTGTCCACATCATAGAAACGTTACGCTCTGAGCCTATACGTGTGTCGTGTTGGTATGCAAGACCAAAATCACAACTGGCGCATTGACAGTAGGCACGAAATCGGGAGCCGTAGACTCTCGCGGTCACGGAAGGACAGATTGGGGTGTCAGGACTCCAATACATTATAAGTCGTATCATGTATCTGAATTGCCTGGGGTGAATAGGTGCCACAGGATCCTGGATAACGAAGGGAGATGAGCGTATGTAGAGATCGACTCTATCTCTGATCCATGGTGATTCCAACATCGGATATCTGAAATGATCGATCGTTTTGTAAGTTATGAATAGAAGCTGTACATGGAACGAGCGATACTTACTACTACCTGATAAGCTCAGTGTTGGGCCTCGACCATTTTCAATCACATTTGCCGTGCATGTCAGGGCTCAGGCGACGATACTCGCGTTCCTCGAGACGTCTTGCGTGGTGGTTCGATGTTCGGGATTACGTGGGCTTCATCGTAAGTACATTATTCCCATACGTCATTCAAAGGACGAGCGCTACCGTGGCTCACATACGTCGGTCACTGCTGTGTACCAGATCCGGATATCTGCGTTGATTGGGATGAATGGGTGCCACAGTATACCTAATAACATAACGAGATACACACCTTACTTGGGCAAGGCCCCGGGAAGCTCCCCTATAGGTATGTCGGGATTTTTCGTTTTTGAGGGCCCAAAAATGACGATTTTCCTCTCGGTACATTCCGTTTTTGAGGCCCAGAAGGCGCGATCCTTATCGGCAAAATTTCGTTTTTGAGGCCTCCGAGACATTTTGCCCACAGGGCATGCGTGTTTTGCTCAATCCTGGAGGTACGTTGGACTACATGTTTTGGCATTACGTAATTTCGTTCTCGGGGCCTCTTGGGCACTGGTTTCTTCGTTTTCATCAGGGCCAATTTGAGCGACTGCGCCCACGGCGTTGATTCTGTATGGCCTCCTCGATCGAAGCACTGGTCTGATCGTTTCGTTAACACCGCCTTAAGCGACTGCGCCTACGACGTTGATTCGAACCAGGCTCGGCTCGGCTCAAAAGCCCGGGCTTGGGCCCCGCTTGAGAGGGCCAGGGCTTGCTATAAGTTCGAGCCGAGCCCTGAGCCCCACAGAGGGCAGGGCTTGGGTCGGGTCGGGCTTGGGCCCGGGCTTTTGAGTGCAGCTTCATCAGGCTTTCAACCAGAAAATGATATAGTCAGATAAAGCATTATCTTAGTTAGAATCGAGATATGCAGCCTGCGAAATCATGAGCTCATATCACTCAAGCAGTCAGACATTGATACCTACCTTGTGAGCGGCTTGTAGATGGCGTCTCGATGTTGAGAAGTCAGAACCTTTCGCTGTGCATCAGGATAAGTATGTGATTAGTGTGTCCAGTCATAGTTGCAAATGTTACTCACCTGCATCGGCAGCACTCGCGAACATTCTTACTATCCTTCTTCAACACCAGTGATAAGAACCATCAACGTCGCACATATGGTCCGCCATTTGAGTCTTTGGCAGCTCAATATCCTCCATTCGATCGAGTTCGGAGCCGATCTCAGACTCCCCATCATCTGGTGCAGTGTCGGCGCGTGTAGCCGAACATGGAGCTCGATTCTGCTTGTAAAGTTGACCTGGGCACATCGTTTGTAAGTAATGTTTGCGCGAGGCTGAGACGCGGAAGGCTGGGAGCGCTGGGAAGACGCACCCGTTGATGGTGTATGTGGTGCTGGCTACAAGTCCTCGTTTGGACCTTCAATAACGAATGACGCGGACGAGGTGCAGGATCTTTGTCCTCAAGCCCATCTTTAATGATGGATTACTGGTAGGGGTGCACACCGTCCGTATACGGCTACGGCCGTAGAATCACGGCAAGCTAACGGTGACGGCCGTACAGTTGCGGCCGTATAGGGTGAGATCAGACCCTCTGACGGTACGGCAGTGATTACGGCCGTACACGGGTAGGCATGGTGTACGGCAGGTATAACTGCAATCTATAGTTCTGTACTGTCGCAGAGAGGATGTTAAGAGTTGACACACCTGTTTTCAAGAGTCTTAGTCCCCAGTTTGAGCTGTGGGTGGTTGAAAGATGGGGCTGCCTGTCATCAATGTCATGTTTTAAGTGCGTCTGGACACAATTGAAGCCCAGGTACACATCGTAATTGATACAGTAAACTTTGGGGCAAGTTTTGGGCAGCATAACACACGTTGAAATTTGTCTACTATTGGTATACACGGTTTTGTGTGTAGCCTGTAGCTATTATAGTGCTGGTACACTGCAGGGAATTAGCTATGGACTTTGTGAACATGGACAAGCCGGGATACCTTTCATTTTCCCTGCCGAGGGAGTCATGCGCGTCCTGAGGGACTATCGAGGTTGTTGTTCGACAACACAAGGCAAATCCGGCAATTTCCGGTGTTTGATCGTTGTTGAAGACGGCGCCAAGGACACATTGTGGGCACATTCAATGACACAAATTAAGCCCATCCCTCGATGAATGTATTTCAGCACATTCGACTACCTCAATGTACGACAGTACGAGCCGTATACGGCCGTATTTTGCCGGCTCGTACGGCACTAAGCCGTCCGTAACCGTACTGTATGGGATCTGCTCAGATGGTCGACGGTACGGGTACGGCAGCCGTACACGGTAGCCGTGAGCCGTATGTACGGCGACGGTGTGCAGCCCTAATTACTGGTGCAGCTATGCCACAATATCGAATTCTCAAATAATTCGCGTGAAAACTGGTATGAGTATTGGGATACACGCACATAGGTGGGGGGCTCAATGCACAAAAAAGATTTGGCTATCCGAATACTTATTTCCCACTGCGGGTCGAACATGGAGAAACCTGACTCGAGATTCCAATCTACGGTGGGAAGTACATGAGAGTCACAAACAAGTCTCAGAGGAGAAGTAAGTATGCAATGGAAGGCGCACCTCATATAGCGAATATATGTAGGGACATAAAGGGCGGGCAGAGAGTTCAAGCATATACGAAATGACTGAACAAGGCCTTACAGCGTGTAGCGCTCCGTTGACGCCACTTGGCTGCATTCTAGAGTCTACCGAATAGCTAGCTACGGACCTTCATACAGATTTGAAGACAGCTATATCGTTTGCACTATATGTTCTTAACCTGCTACAAGGTCCACCGTGATTTCATTTCGAACTACAAATACACCGCTATCAAGATCATTTTGGTAGAAACAATCAATGAGAAACTGAAGAAAGGGTTATCAGACGCTTGCGTCCTCGGAGCTTAGCGAAGTACTGACTTTTGAAAAGACGAGACGCATTTTCTGTCTACCTCAGATGGCACTAGGGAAGGGTGTAGGGGCGGTGAGAGTCGTAATAGTGTCCTTCCGAAGGTCAGGCCCAATGAGGTGATCGAAAGCAGGGGAGTTAGCGACACGAGGAGCCAAGTCCACGAGATCCAAAAGGTATCCAAGAGTCTTGAGGACAGAGGTAGATGTGTAGGAGGCGTCCTCGTTGGTCGCGGGGGTTGGTGCCGTCGTACTCGGTGTAACCCTCGAGGGTATAAGGGGAGATCAGGAAGGTGGGCATGCGGCCACCGAGACGGTCGAACTCGAAGGTGTAAATGCTCCCGTCGGAGTTCCGAGTGATGAAGGCGAGGTCGTCAGGGCGGACAGCGAGAGGGGGGGACGTGGTCAAAGAAGCCGCCGGTCTCATCAAAGGTAACAATGAACATGGTGTTATTCCACTGGGGACTACCACGGACAGCTTCATAGATCTGCTTCAGGAAGACCTGGCCGTCAGAGACTAGGCCAGTGGGGTGCATGGAATTGGTGCCAATTCCGCAGCAGGTGGGGTTGAG
>JABCKT010000311.1:0-20836 GCA_018858115.1 Tephrocybe rancida
GGTGGAAATAGAAAGTAAAGGATACAAATGATGGTAACCGATATAAATGGAAAACAAATAAGGGACTTCCCACTGGGACTGATCACTGACATGAAGGCAAATTACATCCAATTCGGCGTTTTCTTCATTCAGCAAATGTCTGTTGTTAGGGATACCTTGTTGTTCTTGAACGCAGTCTTCTTCCTCGTCTGTGTGGGGCAAGAATAAAATCTTTGCTCCTCTTGGAGTATACTGTCGTATACATGGACATCTATGGACCCACAACCTTGTCTGATTCGGGTATGTTGCCTCGTGCCGAATCTGACCTGCCAGTCAATCTATGCCCTTTTCTTGTCTATGCAGCTTGACTGTCATCATAAAAGCTGGGAAGGGAAATTGGTCACTTAACTTTCACATCCCCTCCATCGAGAAGCACTCAGTACCCAACACCATCCTGCCAATCATGTCGTCCTCTACAGATTCATCGTCCTCTCCCAACAATGTCGAGGGGGCCGCTGATCAAACTGGCAAGCCCTCGGGCAGCTTACAACACGCAAAAAATCTTGCCCAACAAGTATGCATTGATATGGCATTCTTAACTTGACATCGACCTGACAAAAATGGCTTTTAGCTGTGGGCCGAAGGGGCCAACAAAGATGGAACCTACGCGTCTTCAGGCTCAGGCCCCTCCCTCGAGTTGTCCATGTCACCTGGTTCGGGTCAGGGGAAATGGTTGGCTAGCGACCTACACTCGACCGACAAAGACGCTGCACCAGCGGAGCCAAAGAAGACTTGAGAAAGACAAAGAGGCCGAAATGAAGAGACAATGATCTCGAAGGACTTGTTATGATTTTCCCTGCGTACTGTTGATACAAATTGTCCGAACATACGCTAGGTCATGAAGAATTACAATTTTCATTCGGTAGATGAGGAATGTGAAAGCAATTACACATGACTGTCCAAAACTTAAAGCAGGCGCCGACTAAGATGTTTTCGACTGCTTCTTCGCTGTACCGATGGTCGTGTTATTCACCTGCAGAGCACACGGTGAGTTTCCACATATATAAAGAATGTAGTAACTGTCATACCTTGGTGGCGAATCGTAGTGAAGTCAGCGATTCGTTCAAGTGGGCTGCGAGTGGCGAAAGGTTCAAGAACATCTACAAAGCAGAATCGTAAAGTATTATGACTAGAGAAGATGACAAATCATACCAGCGTCTTCGAGTTCCCACTCAGCGAGTTTTGAAGTAGGTAAGTCAACTAAGCAGTGAAACGATCAATCAACATCGCTCACGAAAGCGGAGAAGGACAAACAAACCTTCGAGTTCCTATACGGGATATGTTTCCCCTCAGTTCCGCCCACGGCGCCCTTCTCACTAAGCGCAGAAATGACATCCCCGAGCGCACTCAAGCTCTTATTGATACTCTGCGTCTCCTTCACTCTCTCCTTATCTGCCCCATTCGCAAAGCTCACATTCAGCCTCTCACTCCCCGCCAAATCAACGAGATTGAGGCTCCCCTCGCACTGCTCGGCTCCCCCCGCGACGTTCACGCCCTTAATGCGGAGCGTGAACACCGAGTGCGAGCGCGACGAGCGCTCATTCACCATAGTGGCGGCGACACTGCGCCGCTTCTGCGCGAGGGCGAGCAGTTGACGGACTTGGGAGGGCGAACGCAGGGGCACGACGTTGATGTCGGTGACGCGCGTGGCACCCGTCTTAGGGTCGTGTTTGATCTCGTGTTTCTTCTTGTCGAAGTCGTGTGAGCCGAGCAGATCGTTGATTGTTTCGTTGTACTGCGGGAATTGTCAGGGGGTGGTTGAAAGGCGGAATGGGAGGAGCTCACGATCTCGAGGAATTGGCCCTCGATGGTGTAGACCCAACCCTTACTCTTCATCTCCTCCGTCTCTCGGAACACTTGGTCCACCGCGCGAGGAATCATTCCGGCAGTTTCGTCAGTCTGGGGGAGGGTGAGCTCAGGAAGCAAAGGAGCGGGACGAACGTACCGATCCCCCTTCCATCGTAAATGACTTGCCAGAGCCAGTCTGGCCATAGGCGAAGATGCAGACGTTGTATCCGTCGGTACAGCTCTGCGCCAACTGGGAAATTTCCTCGAACACCTCCGCCTGTGTTGCCCGTGGTTCAAAGACCTGAGCCTAGTCAGAACGAAGTTCAACAAATGGCAAGTAGAAGTCTCACCTTGTCGAAGCCGAAGTTGTACACCTCCTTGCGTTCCTGGCCGGTGGCACTCTCGCTGCACGACTCGAGCACAATCTCCTTCTGTTCAGATTTGTCTGGGAAGACCATGTTCGCCTCCTCCTCCGAGTCCGTCGGCAGCACCGGGCGCACGCGACAGAAGACGCGGATATTGCCCTTGAGCTCCTGCACCATGTTGTGGAGTTTTCTCCGCACGATCTCGCCATCCCGCACCTCCCTAACCTTCTCCTCCACCAACCGCTCCGCATCCTCGAGCTTCGTAGTAAGCTCTGCGATCATCCGAGAATGGGTATCCACTTGTGCCTGCAGCAGTTGGTTCTGCGTCGTCAGTGTCAGATGGGCCGTCGACTGCAGCGCCAGCGTCGATTTTAGCGAAGATACGGCCTCCCGCTCCCGGTTGAGGTCTCCGCGGCACAGCCGCAGGTCCTCGTTAACCTCCCGAATCTCGCGGTCTCGCTGCTTCACATCCATCTCCAACTCCTGCATCTCTCTCGAGTGCTTTTTCCGTAGGGCCTCAATCTCGTCCGAGGCATGCACCAGCTCACGCCGCTGCGTGAGCTCCTGATTCCGGGCAGTAGCGAGCTCCCGCGACATAGCAGCGTGGTTATCTTGGAGTTCAGCCACCTTAGCCCGTTCGGCCTCCATGTCCTGAGCTAAGCGGGCTGCATCTGCAGCTCTAGCAGACTCAATGGATGTTAACTGTGTTTGTAGCTGTGTAAATCGTTTGTCTTCTGTAGAACGACCAGAAACGGATCGAGCGGTGGTGCGAGTTGGTGGTGGTGGGCGAGATGCTGGAGGTGCACTAGTACCTCTTGTTGACTTTGTCAATGTCGGTGCTCTAGGCTTAGTTAAAGGTTTAGGAAGAGATGGGCCGCTTTTTGTGAGATTTGGTGTAGTGCGAGAGGGCTGAAGCGTTCTTGTTGGCCTACTGGCCCCAATTGCAGGTAATTTTCTCGGCTGGTCGAGAGCCTCGTCTGCATCTTCATCGTCTGCTTTTCGTTTGAGAGTCGGCATGGACGGCCCAGCGCGCAGAGGAGATGAGTGTAGTCGTGGTAAACGTGACATTAAAAATGCTCAGGGTGGCTTGATTGTGAAGGTTTCGTTTCAAGCGCAACTTGAACTTCAACGAAAGCGTGTATGTCACGTGGGCGCGTTTTCCACCAATGCGCTACGCGACTTGTACGCGACTCTGAATATCCAATAGCATGTACTTGATGGTAGATAGAGCTTATACCAACATTGACTCGATTATGCAACTTTTAGAGCTAGGATTTTGCGTGCATAAATCCGAATATGTAACAACCTAACTTCAGGCTGCGGCCTAAATTCGAATAGCGCTTCAAGACCAAGTCAAGGAAATCGTGCTTACATCGGATCAATCCATCTTTCGTGGCTTATCCTTTCGAATTAGTTTGGTCAGGGCCTGTCGGAGAGGTTGGCTGTGCTGATAACAGTCGACGGATCCCGAGAGTAAGTCTTATAAGTTCAAGTCATACAGTTTCAAAACTCAGCTGATTTCTTTTCTTTCTTTGCCGTGCGATACGGGAAGTCCGGGAATCGTTTTAACGAATGTAGTCGGGGTGTTTTCAGCTTGAGGGCTCAAAACTTACGCTTGGAATTATTCGGGCTCCGATCCATATTGGGGTGACTGAACCGGAGTCGGGAATCGGAAGTAATTTTAAATTTCCCTCCCTTCGTCAATCCTTTCCCTAATGTGGATCCACATGTCTATCAGCTTTTCTGATTATTCACAAGTCACTTGAACCTTGAGATTTCCACAGAGGGCGAGTGTGGGGAGTTCCTGATCCATCTGAGATCCGTCCCAGCCCTGGCTTTCATCGATGGCTCTTATCACCCGCGTGCGTCATCCAAATTCGAGCTTTCCTCTACTCGTTCTGGGTCAGTGTGATCCTTGTATCCTGCGTACTTTGTTGTGGGCACTGTGGGATATCATCGGCCTGTCGTGCGACCGTAGTGGTGCCTTTGTGGCCGGGATTGCTAGGGAAGCCTGAGAGCAATATTGACTCGGCGTGTTTGTCGATCCTACTCATGGGCTTGTGGGGTTAGATATATCGACCGCGCGTTTTCCTCCCCTGAATGTTTGCCGATGAGCGTGCTTGGAAACTTCCAAGTCCAGGCGTTAAGGTGGCGCCAAGTCACCCTGGATGCCGTTCGCAGTTTTCGTGTAAGTTTTTTGATACCCCTAGGTGTGCCATTTCCTCGTGTGTCTGCCTTGCTAAATCTGACCTTCCGTAAGAAGTGTCGGTTCTCGGCTCTGGAGAACTCGTCGTTCGCGTCATAAGTGATCCAAGTATCACCTGTTCATTTCTCGCCGGGGATCGCCATATGGTCCCTGATCTGGCAGGACATCTTGCAGACAGGACCTCGCCGTCACGGCGAGGTGAGAAAATGAAGAGGCAGAAATGGTGCCTCACCAACGGAAACCAAATCCTGACTCAACTGGTCCGCTTTTCTTCTCTTTTCGATGTGAGTGGTCCCGGTCGTTATATCGGCGCCTTCCTCAAGGCCCTTCGATACATACAAGGATTTTCTTCCTTGTATGGCCAATTAATTTCCGAGAATGTTCGCCTGGTTCAGTGTGGCGGCCGTAGACATGTCTCATGATGCCCGTCACCAGCCTTTCTTTAGTTCTATTGTTCTCTTTCGAGTCTACAAGTGATTTTCACTTACAACAACAACATAGGTTTTGTGGGTCATTGGGTACTACCTGGATACTACTTACGGAACTGGCTTGACGACCCGTTTCTGAGGTTAACGTTCCACGACCAACGGCTACTGGGTCACTTCGTCACACATTGCAACGTCATTTCGAAATCTCGCACTTCCGTAGCAGTGGTTGGCTTACCTGAATGAGCAGGTTGTAACGAACGGAGCTATGCAGCAATTCCATAAGTTCCATCTGAAGAATCCTTGTGCTTCTTCACAAATTTCCATAATCTAACTTGGGACCCACAAACCTAGACAAACCGCTTCTAACGGGTCTCCATTCCTCATTGCGAAAGTTCACAAAGTATTGGCTGAATCCGGTTCCGCATCTTTGATGCTGGGAACAATTTCAAACCGTGGCGACGTCGAACTAGGACAAACGCTTTCTTCTTGTACGTAAGTAACGTGACTATTTTTTGCAATTGTTGGACCAGCCCCCAGGGTCTCGTCTAGCCGCTCCAGCCCGACCCTGCCTCCTTTAAGGCGCAAAGTTCACAAGAAGAGATCGCCTCAACTGCACAGCCTTTTGCTCGCATGTCGTTTTCATTATAAAGATGCAAGCCGCCCGACAGCGACCTGACTGTCAACCCCGTTTTGCAACTCCGCGCAAATGGCATACCTCCGACAAACACTCCCACCAGAGCTCATCGATGCTATTATCGACGCCAGCGCCAGGGACACAGAGACTCTCAGAGCCTTATCCGTCTTGTCCAAGCTCTGCGTCGCCCGTTGCCGGACCCATTTATTTCAGTCTGTCGAATTTTCGACAGATGATGGAGAGGAGGTTCTCGCCAGGCGCCATCAGAACTTCTGCTCTATCCTTGACAGGGACCCTCACGTTGTGACCTACGTTCAAAAACTCGCCGTGCGGGACATTGAAAAGCCCAACGGCTCATTACCATGGATGATCACCAGCACCTTCTTCCACCAGACGATATATCTCCTTGGACGACATCTCAAACGATTTACTTTCGTCGCAGAGGGCTATGAGTGGGACATGTTTCCCGCCACATTGAAGCAGGCCTTCATGGCCGTTTTTACCGCGCCGAATCTTAGATTTCTCTGCCTACATGGCCTCGATGCAATCCCAAGCGTGTGCTGTGTTGCTTTTGGCTCCCAGGTTGAAGACTTGTCTCTTATCAAGTCGAGCTTTAGTGAAAAGGTGGACCCTGAACTACCCACTTTCCATGCCAGCAGCGTTCCCACCAACCTGTACTGGCTTGGTATGGAAGATGTCGACGAAGAGAGTATTGGCATCCTTCTTAATGCCTGGGTACCCGCCCCTACCGCAGGTCAAGATAGACCGCTCTTTCCGTCTCTGACCGCTTTGAATATTGGCCCCACCGACGAAAGATCTCTAAACCCCCTTTCGGAGCTTATTCGATCGGGAAGGGAGACGATTCAGTATTTCTACTGGGATTATAGTCATGGAACGCACGGTAGGCTCCATTTTCCTCTCCACCTTGTCTGTTGCTCAGGAAAATCAAATAGTCAGGCCGCTACATACATCACCGTTGAGCCTTAGCGTTCTCCAAAAACTGTTCGCTATCAATTACGAAGTCACTTTCTACCCAGACGACGACATCGGAGACATCCCTGACATCCCTGATTACTTCGATGGTCTAATCACCCTCCTTCGAACGGCCATTCCAGGAGCCATACAGCAACTTGAGATTAAAGTCAACTTTCACACCTATGGAGATGCGTTGGACTCTCTCAACGTCTACGACGGATGGAGCAACCTTGATTCTTTGCTGGACTCAGAATTGTTCGATCAATTGCTTCACCTCACCGTGCAAATCGATCTCGAGGCTGGGTTTAACGGGTATGAGATGAAAGTTGACGATACCTTTGAGGAGAGGAAGGTAGAATTAGAGGCTCTCCTCAAGTCTCGCCTTCCATGTATTTCGGAAGTTGAGTCCTTCACCTTTTTATTCCAGGTTGAGCGTCGTATAATCTAAAACCAGGACATAATAAGATATTATATAGTTAGTTGAGTCGCACTAGTTAATCAATACATGTACTACTGGTACATTATCCTACCCAGTCTTATATTTTGGACGTGTGTCGCGTCATTTGGAAAACGCGTCGAATCAACACGTGCACAGTCATGCCGCGTCACATTACGGTTTTGGCAACGAGGCTGGCGGCCCGGCGCGACTGTCCTCAGCTCTTCCCCTACTCTCAACAGTTCTTGTCAGACCAGTTGGGACAGAATATCAGACTCACACGACTGGACGTCGAATTTTGCGCAATCTACTGTCTATTGCCATTCCCAATTGACTGAACTACTCGATCCGCCTTGACGTTGTGCCAACTCACCTGGGCAAGTCCTCACGTTTACATTCACGGTCTTTGCGAATTTTCTTACTTACAGCTCCCCAACAGGACGCGTCAAAATATACTAGTACTGGAACCTTGCCTCAGAGCATATTACTCGGTCGTTAAATTTTATGAACCAATCCTTAATGCCCCAACAGCATCCAACCTTCTGCCTGGATTCTATGATGCATGCGATGCCCCTGCGCGACTGTTATTCTCAGCGCATACCCACCGAAATCTTGGGATACATTTTCGAATCCCTGTCGCCTACACCTCCAATGCCTCTTACATCCGCGCTGGTGACAGCGTCACATGTGTGCAGACGATGGCGCCATGTCATCAACAGCATGTCCTGGCTGTGGACCGATCTCGTCATGCACACCACGCGATTTCCAGAAATTTTTGCACAAATTGTCTCCAGGAGCAAGCATCATTGCTTTAGACTCGCTATCAACAGATCATTGACCGCTCGTCATCTTTCCGACGCACATGATAAAGTCACATTCAAGGAGACCTTCAAAATTGTCAGGAAAAATGTCGCGCGTATTCGGGGCCTGCATGTCACAGCAAACAATGAGGCCTTCTTCCTTATTTTCAACAAATATCTGGCCAACGTACATTTTCCGCAACTTGCAGATCTGTCGCTTTGCCACTTGGACTCACCGGCAAAGCGTTTTGACCTTGGGCCAGTGTCGTTCAATCCTGCGGTCCTGACGAAACTTCACCTCCACTCCGTCATGATTGATTGTGAAGCAACCTGCTTGGCGGGCTTGCGCGTGGCGGAATTGATCAACTCCTCTGGAACTCTTCTAGACCAGCACCAGTTGCTTCATGCCACGTACCCAGCCATCCCTGCAGAACCAATCATCACAAATCTCAGGGAACTCACCATCGAATCGACCAGCCTCGTAATGATTAGCGATAAATCGTACCCTTCTTTTCAAGCGTCTTCTCTCCGAGTCCTCACGCTTGCCTCCATACTGTCGCCCACAGAGGAGGCTGCTACCGCTAATCGGCGCCTATTCTCTCTGACCTACAGTCGTAATCTTGAATATCTCGCGTGCAACAGCTTGGATGAAAGATCATTCGACCTCTTTCTCCTGCCAATGCAGATCCCAGGTCCTCCTAGATACCCCATGTTGCGAATGCTTCTCCTCGTCCATGTAGACTTAGAACAGGTCGGACCCGAAGTCTTACGCTCCTTTCCGCGGGTTGACTCCTTGACCTTGGCATACCTAGTGCCCAATCGTCTCCTAGTGCATCTCCTGGACGTTGAACTAATGCCGATGCTGCACTTCATCTTCATTGAGTCCGCTGAAGGAAAAATTGTAATACCTCGACCACGACCGGCCCCCGCTATAACCGTGCCTTCTCAGCCAATATAAACACCACCGCTATATGATTACAATTCGTCCAACACCTTTTTCATTGGAATACGCCCGAAATTTGATACGCTGATTCTCAGTTTTTGTATACATATCGTCCCCTAGTACTTGACCAGTGCGGCCGTAATTTCCATGATAATCACACGTATCTATACCTATACTTAATAACCAATTCCGGTCACGGATTTATCAGGCATTTACGCAAACCTAGAGCTCAAGTTGTCTTCAAGAGTTCGTGTACGGTGTGATGGTCATCCCAACGTCTATGGTGCGCCAACTATGTCAGGCAGGATTTGAAGTCCCACGTACAGGTTTGCCCCGTTCTCAGCTATCATTTCTGCGATTCTTGATAGATTTGTCCCATCCGCCTTCCTTCCAACCTCCTTCCAAATTTCCGTTTTCAAGGCGCCAAAGACTCGAAGGAGCGAGATCGCAGGACAAATGTTTGAACAGGCATAGACTCGCATCGCACCCTCACCAACAAGTACCACCGTGTACGCAACAATGGTCTTCTGCAAGGTTTGATTGTTGTTTGATCGAGACCGCAAGTTGTGACGACCGAAGACCTCCTCATGTCGCGCTCAAGGCCAAGTGAGCAGATTCAGGCTTCTGCCCGGGTGGCCTGCGATTCGCGCATGAACACTACTTCTCCAGCAATCCGCATAGCGTCGTACCACTGATAAAATCATAAACCAGCAGATCGGCCTCGGATTTGCAGAGGAAGATTTGCAGAGAACTTATGCAGGTCTCTCGGAATAACAACACCCTGAGGGCTAGAAAACAAGAGAACTAGATGTGATTACATCAAAAATCTCTCAAATGAGCTATAAAGAAACGCGGAAATGAATAGACAAATTCATCAAGAATCACCAGAATGAATGAATTCAAAGAACTCGGGCGTCTAGAGTTGAAATCCTGCCTGGCGCTCAGGCTGCCGGCGTACTGTAGACGTCACGGATTACTGTAGGTTGAAGATTGCCATTTTGGGAACCACCTTCCTTTCCTCCCAACATCCCAATGGCCTTCTAAGTAGGGGCCTCTCGAGAACACTTTAGACTGATTCATTTTATTAATACCGACTTTTCATTCGTTATCTGGCAACCCTTCGCCATGCAGATATGCGGATTCTCACGTGGAATATTGTACGAGAACAGTCTGAAATTGCCTTTCTGTGGCACTTACAAACCTGATTCTTGCTCAATAGAATGGAATTCGTACACTGCCTCAATATCACCCGTAAGCCTTGGGCTCCATCTTTATCTTGTCTTGATCTTACATGCTAGGATAGATGGAACACTATGCCAACTTTCGCCGACATTCTGGACGCCCTAGAAGCGGATATTTTGTGCTTTCAGGGTGTGTTTCTCTGGCCTAACCCAACTTAGATCATTTCACTTACTATAATCTCAAAGAGGTCAAATCATCTCGCTCGGGCCTGTCCAAGGGCAACGCTGTTCCTCCGTCCTACCACGCCTTCTTCTCATTCCCAGTCAGAAAATCCGGATACTCGGGCGTCAGCACATACGTTCGTGCAGAATCAGCGACACCCATAAAGGCAGAAGAAGGCATATGTGGAACTGTACAACCAAAGCCATCTTTTACGGACGAGGAGCGTATATCAACTCCGGGCGCTTACCCGCAACATATGTTCAGCGGGAGCGACAACGACATGGACTACAAAGACCTTGACAGCGAAGGTCGCACAATTGTCCTCGACTTTGGCCTGTTCGTCCTCATTAACGTATACTGCCCGAACGACGGCAATGGTACGGAAGAACGCAACAAGTACAAAGCAGACTTCCATACGGCGCTCGAGGCGCGGGTGAAGGGTCTCATAGAGGTAGAAAAGAGGGAGGTCATCGTGGTCGGAGACTTGAACGTGTGTGCAGCCGTCATCGACCACTGCGAAGGGCATATCATGGTTTCCAAAGGTCTGGCTGAAGGACTGCAAGGAGAAGAAGGCTTTTGGGGCAAGGACTCTCGAAGATGGATGAGGGGGTGGATGGTGTCAGAAGATGGGACTGGTGGACATATGATTGACATAACGAGGCAACTATGGCCCGACCGAAAGGACATGTATACCTGTACGTCAAGCTTACCACATCCGCTTGCGCCATTTTCTAACCCCCTTTTCTTTGACATAGGCTGGAACACCAAGATATCCGCGCGCGACTCCAACTACGGAACTCGCATAGACTACATAATGATCACTCGGGGTCTCCTTCCCTGGGTCAAAGCTGCCAATATACAGCCCCATATTAAAGGTAGCGACCACTGCCCAGTATACCTTGACCTTCATGACGAACTTGTGGATGCGGCTGGCGTTACTATCAAGCTTCAAGATGCCATGGGCTTCAAAAAAGACCCGCCCCAGGATCCGCCGAGGATTGCTTCCAAATTCTGGGACGAGTATTCAGGGAAACAAAGGTTGCTTCAGCAATTCTTTGGCAAAGCAGTGGCTGGTACACCGGCCTCCGCCGCCCCCAAATCGACCATGCCCGCCGAACCCGACGACAACCATGACGTTCGTCATCCGTCGATTCCAAACCTTCCAGCAATCGATGCGACAGAGCTCATAGAGCCGCCACCACCACCACCACCCGAACCACTACCCTCTGACGAAACCTGCGAACCCCATGCATCACCACCTTTATCAACCCCATCATCCTCTATCGTAACCTCTCGTTCTCAAAACTTGTCACAGTCGCCTTCTTCGACGTCTGTCAAGCGCAAGCTGACGACTGACACTCTGGCTCGCAATTCTTCATCTAAGAAGAAGCTGAAGCAGACGAATGAGAAGAACGTTGAAAACAGGCCTGGGCAGGCGACACTAGCTTCCTTTTTTGCGAAGCCCAAAATTACATCGATCTCATCGCCGACGGCGACCTCATCTAAGGGAACACCCATGCTTCAAGGTCCCGAAAATATTGAACTCCCCTCCGGTGTTGATCTTAGTGATGTGGATATTGACGCCGACCACCAACTTGCTCTGCTTCTCTCAGCAGAGGAAGCTGAGCCATCTCAACGCACCAACAGAGAGCCCACCATGGCCAAGCAAGCTTGGTCAAGCCTCATGGCTCCCATTCAGCCTCCGAAGTGCTCAGTACACGGGGAGATAGCCAAAGAGCTGACCGTCACGAAACCTGGGCCAAACAAAGGGAAGAAATTCTTCATCTGTTCGCGGTGAGATACATTTATGTTCGAGGAGTTCCATGTACAATCAGTACTTACACAGGGTTATCAGACCGGTTGGACCAGGTTATGACAAAGGGCGTATGGAGAGGCTCAGAGAACACGTCGACGCGAAGTGGAGGTGTGATTACTTCAAGTGGTCTAGTGAAGCTAGACGACAAATGCGAGTCGGAGAAGGTCAATGATAGGTAACATTCTGTCCAAGAGTAACCATGTATCATATGTAGGAATAATCTGTATATAATTTCCTTTTTGCCTTGTTCCACTCAGATGCTTTGAGTTATGCAATTTCGCCAGAACGTCGACCAAGTTGCAAAGAGGTTGCAAGTGTCGCGAAGTCAGAAATTCAAATTAGAGGATGGACGATCATGTGATGAGGGGATGATGTGACATTTTATTCTGTGACAAAATGTTTCCGAAAACTTGGACTTCCGAAGTCGAATTCATTGAACCGCTGAGGAAGTTCGGTTTCCTCGTTCATCCCTCGTTCAACGCGTGTCTCTGGCTTCCCGCTGATTCGTTGTGCGTGCTAGGTGGTGTAAGTAAAACTAATGAACTTTCTACGAGCTCTCTAACTTTGCCAGGGAACAGAAGAAAAGGTGCCGACTATGTTTGCGAGAACTGCTCGAGCCGGACCGTCAGTTCAGCACAATGTTATCATAACTTCTTTAAAAGAGGCATCTCCGGTGCTTCAGCAGCGACGGCACATGGCCTTGCTAAAGCGAGCCAGAAGGCGTAAGGCGGCTCTCGTCATAAACGTTAACAAGCGAGGTAATCAACAATTATACAGAGGCGAAAAAAGAGTCTGGACATATACAGAAGAATACGCAAGGCCAGATAGTTCACGAGAAGAAGGAAAAGAGTCTTGGGGTATGGGCATCAGTTGTATCACGGAACGACGAACTCATTGGCACGTAGGCCTTCCGACCTTTGGGTGTGGCGAACTTGACAAACGAGCTGTTCCAATCTGAGAAGAGAAATGCTACTTTGGAACTACCTGAATTTTCAACGGTGCGTGGCCCGCTCCTCTCCCCTCAAACCATTCTTTGAACAGCCTGCCATCTCTAGGCGCTATCCATGCTTGCAAAGGCTGCCCAATTCCCTATCATCAATAACGATCCAGCACGGATATATGGGCTGCCCAAGAAAATGCTGCTCGAGGTGTGTTGTCCCCGAAACCCGCCGGACGGACAGCTCTAATGCCAGCTTAGTTCCGAATCCTGTCTAAGCCATGTTCAGTGGTGAGGAAGATTACTATTGAAGTGGCTCGACATCTGGATAAAGTGGCACAAAACCCCACCCCTGACACGAGGGTAGTCATAGGTGCGTGTTCCGCTTTCAACTAAGGCCTCTCAACTCAGCTGACCCTTTGATCAGCCGGACAAGCAGGTTGCGGAAAGAGTTTCTTGCTGTTGCAATTGGTAGAACACTGTATCCAGAAGGATTGGATTGTGATATACATCCCCCGGGGTACGTCGCCTGAGTATGTGGGTAACACCAGCCGCTGATAGTTGTGCTATCTCCAGCAAAGAAGCTAGTCGATTCCAGCACCCCACACGAATATGATCTACGCACGCAGACGTATCTGCAACCTGCCTTTTCCCTCCAAACTCTGCAGCGCATCCAAGCTACCAACCAGGCGAAGCTCGCAACGCTGACGACCCGCCAGAAGCACATTTTTGAGAAGCGCGAAGTTCCTATAGGGACTAACCTCAACGATTTCATTGCAGTCGCTGTGAAGGAGCCGTCCCTCGCCCCTGCTATTCTTGACGTTCTTATATCGGAGCTGAGCGTTCAGACAAAGTTCGTAGCCTACCACGTTTACACCAAGTTCCGGCTGACCTCTCTGTCCAGGACCCCTGTCCTCTTTGCCGTCGATGACTTCCAAGCACTCTACTGCCGCACAGCGTACCGGGACCCTCACTTTGTCCCCATCCGCCCTTATCACCTTTCGCTGCCACGTATGATTTTGGAATTCGCGTCAGGCAAACGATCCTTCGTACGTCCCTACTCACCCCTTCTCCCTCGTGTGGCACTAACATTATCGGCTATAGGCAAAAGGTATATTCCTGGGGGCGATCACAGCTTCAGACACGATCTACAAGACCCCCTTAGAGCTGGAGGAAACTCTCGAGCTCCAGCCCTACCACTACAGATCGCCTTATGATAAGCGGTCACGAACGTTATTGGGGTATATGGAAGGCTTGAAGGTGATAAGGGTTCCCCAGTTGAGCTTGGCGGAAGCTGCGTCACTGTACGAGATCTGGAAGGAAGACCGGGCACTCGTCACTTGTAAGTCCATCCTCGATGATCCTGCGTGTCTGCGTAACTAATACGTATCCGCAATCAGCGTTGCATGACGAGACCTTCTTGTCCAAGTATACCGAGTCGAGCGGGAATGCTCGGGACTTTGTGTGGAAGGGCATGTTGGCCACATTAGAATCATAGACATCGATCTTACCTCGCTCACGCAAAAAAACTAAATTTAATGTCTAATTACGCATAACGGGACAGGGTGCCCGTCAGGCTTCTGTCGACTAGCGGCCATTGTTCGTTCGGTGACTTGTCGACTGAGTCAAATTTTGAAATTGCGAAAGACGGGCGGGGCTCGTCTGGTGCGTCCATCCGCTACTTGCCCCAAACTTAGAGTCGGTACATACTGGGACTAAAATGTGATTGACTTCAATGTAGACATCTTGCTTCAAGTTTAAGACAGTCACCAAATTTATTGCAATTGCCCCGACATGTTTCGGTAACGCGATCTGCACTGCGGTACATTGTCGCGTCGAAAGACAATACAAAAGCTTTCTCCACAGTCGACTTCCGAACGGCCGCCAGGCTTGCGCCTTCCACAGCTCTTACATTGCACGGTTCAGAGGGTCTCTTAGATGAAGTGGAATTCGTCGAGCTTGGGCAGTGCATATAGTTTGACTCACAACATACATCAACGAGCTCACTTCTTGCAAGACTCGCTGATATCTGTTCCATGCTCGACGGGCTGGGTAGATCGATTGGAAGTGCGTAATGTCCATCCAGAAGCATTCTGAGATGGTCCATTTCACGCTGTCGGGAACCTTCTGATGGATTCAATTCCGCCATGTCGAAGTCTATGATCAGTGATCAGAACTTGATCGTTAGTCACAAGCATGAGGTTTTCTGGGTGTAAATTACGATGACGAGCGCCTGCTCGATGTATCTCGGCCATTGCGTGGAGGTACGAGGCCCTATAAAACCCACCCTTCAATACGGAGAACACATAAGATTGTGCGAACGACTGACTTAGCTATTTTGGTCACTTTAACATCGATAACCATTGAGGTCTTGCCATCCACAAACACGTCCCAACGGCGCTCATGATAAGCGCCACGGTGTCACTCTCCACATCCTCAAACAATTCAAAAACAACAGGAATTTCTGTGACGACCCCACACTGAGTGTTAGCTGTGGCCGTGAACCATGCCCGGCGCGCCCGACGCTATCCTTGATGTGAGGATGACAGAGAGGTGCTGGTCGGCGCTGTAGGTCTTCCGCAGGCTAGTCCTGAACGTAAAAATGACGCAGGGCCCGGAGAGTTGTAGGCTCCGTATCGAATCTCCAACGAGGCTAATGATAGAGTGGCCGAACGATCCTTAATGGCCTATAGACATATGAATGTTCAGTACATGCAGCGTATGCCTTGAGATTTCTAGGCATTCTGTCACCTGGAGCGTATCTCGCAAGATGGCGCATCGTGTCATATGCGGTTTACTTGTTGGTGCAGCGTCGGGCTGACTTGCCCTTGGACCTTTTCCGTTGGGTGCGGGGTGACCGTTGTAGCTCTTCTTCAAAACGCCGCTGCTTTGTTCGACCGATGTCATCTTGAAGGGTGGCCAGGTACAGACCCAAGTGGAGGCGCCCATAACCAGACTCACAAGACCGCACGTCACCTAGCTCAGACAAATAAAGCAATTTCTAAAGGGTTTGGCTGGCGCGATGGCGACAGCCGTATCTCTCAAAGTTGCCGCAACTGAACACAAGGAAATTTGTGTCATCCTCTGCATATCGACTCCATGCAAAACAAAATTAGGACACTGGGTATGAACTCAATGCCGTTGCTCACCCGGATTAGATAAAGATCAGTTGGGGGCCTAGTTGGTACTTCTGGTAGAAGGGTCACTGTGGGCAGCGGCGCACTGATGGTGCAGCCTGACTTCTCTATGGCTGCGCCAGAACTACTAGTGCCTCCATCCTCGGTAGTCGGTTTTTAATGTGTGCAGCCTTGGATGCATCTTTAGCGGGAAGACCACCAACGAAGGTAGATGAAGTGGCTGACACCACTGTAGAGTTTGGCTCTATGGGAGTACCCAAGGCGGTTGTAGTGGCGTCAGGTTGGAGAATGTAATGGAAGGTGGAGCGGCGTAACCTAACGTCCCACATCGTTGATGGAGAAACATTTCAGTCTTGCCTATTTCTTTCAACAGAGTTTCTGAACCCTGTGAGGCGGAAAAAAGTTCCAATGCGCAGTGAGGGGGTATCTGCGCCCAACCCGGAGTAGAAGTTCAGTGGTATCGTCATCCATCATTTTCTGCGGCGTTTTTCCAGCCAATAGCCTGCGCGTCGTGGTCTGGAGAGCGTAGTTCTCACAGAGGTGTATCAAAACCTCGGATTGCTCATGTTTTGGGGTAGATATGAATCTGACGGAGGTCGATCAGCGCGGTGGGGTGGTTTTATAGAGTAGAAATGTTGATGCAAGGACAGAGCCATAGGGCGTCCGTGATGGAAGGGTACGATTCATCTACTTCGTGTGCTGCCGGTGAAGGGAATATATATTCGTCAGGTTTTGGAAGTCGAGTGCCTTGATCCTTCAAAGACTGTAATGTACGATCAACCGTCATCAAGATAAACTCCTGCAGAGGTTTCATCTCTATCTGCTTAAGAAAAGAGAGTTCCGTCAGATGTCTATCGTAGAATGTCTGTGGTGGTGTCAGACTGGGAGGCAGCTCGAGACCCGTCGGCCCGACGTGAGGAATGTATAGGCCCAGTAAGCAAAGAATTCTTTCGATTCTGGAGTGCCATAAAGCTTGGAGCCCAACATTTTGACATCGACAAGCAAACAAGAGGAGGTCGAGAATCCGGACCATTTGAACGAAATGCAATCGAACAAAATGCCAATCGAACGAAATGCAACATATATTGAGCCGAAAAGTTGTTATAATGCTATCCTTACGTAAATTGAAAACAGATAATCATTCCACCGGCCCGTATGACTCAACGCGTACTTTTATGAGCACTGACTCAGGATATCCGGGAGTTGGAAAAACCGGCGTTGAAAACGGCGACTGCCGTTTTCCCACCAGTGGCACTTCTGCGGCTGACATAGCGGAGACTCAAAACGCCAGATATCATTACCACCTCAATTTCCATTATACGTTCGTAAAATCGCGAACACCTCAATGGCAAACTATATAGCAGCCAAAGAGCCAATTGTCAATTCAGTTTTCATGCAGATTAATTGTACTCTCATGTCATATTCTATCAAACGGTGACTCACGAAGGTCAAACAAGTGTGGTCAACACAGAAGAAACACAATCGGCGCCGTACGACACGCTCATCCCAAACATAAACCACCCCGCCTTTGCACAATATCCATGTACCACACACTGAGCCTTTATTATACTAGATCCACTTGTCCACACGTATGGTAAGAATGGAGGAATGGCAGTGTTGCGTTAAATAGGGTCTGAGAGGATGTATCATATCATAATAAATCTTATATGTATACTATACATGGAGCAAATATTCCATACATACCCAGAATCTACCCACCTCGACCGTTGTACTGCTGAAACCATGAGCATCCTGACTCCTGAGGCTACATCTTGGCTACATCCGGGCTTATCCCGCCTGTGCCGAGGCTGCCGATACTGGCATCAAAACCGGCGATCGTATTGATGCCGTTTTTTGATGCCGTTTTTTCCATTTCCCGGATGTCCTCCACTGACTTAGCGCGTTGTTTGCCTTACCGCACAGTACACCCTCTACCTTGTTGTCCGAATCAAAGGTGGTATAGGTCCACATAAAAGTCTCTTCGCCACGGCTTTTGAGGGGAGTAAACTTGAACATATGCGAGAAGCCTAATATTTATCTGCAACTTGCATAACAAGGGGGAGATGAATTTTACTTGGGTATATATTCAAAACAAGTTCTAGATCAAAGCAGACGTATTCTGTCTCATCGGCAGTGTCGGTGAGGTTAGAGCACCTACGTTTCCAGTAAGTCCTCAACCTTAACCCATGCTGGTACTTTTAGATTTTCACATCACGATCGTCACCAAGATCAATACAACTTCGCTCTCATTCGGGCGATAAAATGAAGGACGAAGGCAAGTGGTGATTGGCTTTTACTGGTCCGGTGATAACGCTACATGATACAACCCAGGGACGTACTGTATGGCCGCGCTCAAATCAATCATGGCCTTCGGCTCGAATGAGAGAGACAGCTTTCTGGGAACGAGGAATGATTGAACATTTGAATGGTGTGGGATGACTGGGAAATGAAATCAGTCGAGGGTGACTTGGGGCATGTGGAACAAAAGATTGACCGACCTTATCGTCCCGTTGGTGTTCCCGTGGACAGGTTCAATGGGGACGCCACCCTCACGAGCTTTTGAGATATCAAAAACGGCTAGGGTCATGGCACACGAGATGAAGATTGATGCGTCTGCAAGATGCATGCCTAAAACAATTGATTAGATTGACAATCGACGACCCAAACAGTATGTTGATACCTGGGCAAATTCTATAGGCGGCAAGTTAGGCCATGAATGAAAAAGAGCAATAGTCATTGATTTCGTACCGTCTTGCGAAACCAAAGCAGACTGTACGTGGATCTGGCTCAACTGATGAATTTTTGGTCGCAATGTAGCGATCAGGGTTGAAGACATCTGGATTGGCATATACTTCTGGGTCGTTGAGTATTCTCCTGGTAAACGTGACTGATAAACGACCCGATGCGTTCCAGATAGACGATTGCCTCACCATATATTGACAATCATAAAGGCACCCTCGGGGATCAAGTGCCCATCATGCACATCGTCTTGCATGCATCGATGCACTACACCTAAAAATCACGTCATTGGTTGAGCATACAAGTGAACACAATGTCTACTCACCGATGGGAGCAACAGCGTGCCAACGGGTGACCTCCGTTGCGAGTGCGTCCACGTAGGGCAATTGAGCGCGATCTTCAAAAGTGGGAAGACGATCGTTGCCTACGACGGCATCGATTTCTGCCTGCGCCTTCTTTGCTACCTCGGGGTGTAAAGCCATAGCCAGGAAAAACGAATGGACTGCTGCGACACTCTGTAGACAGATGTCCAGACTAATACGAACAAATGATTGACAAAGGGGCTTACAGGATCAGCACCACCTGTCAGGAGAAGAACAAAATCAGCTGCGAGATATGCGGAGAGGGGATTGTGACAGACCTGCGTAAAGGCTTGCGGCACTCCATTTGATGGCGAACTCTTCCTCTGCGTCCACGCTTTCCCCGTCCATGAGGCTAGACGTGAATGACACCGGCGCTGTACCTGCTTGCTAAGATAAAGCATGTGCTCGCTCAGAAGATAGCCATATCGCCATTTGCATTGCCTCTTACCATCTGCTGTTTCACAAAATTGTGCGGACGATCGACGAGTTCGTGAAGTGTGGCAGACCATTCTTTGGCCATCCGTTTGAAGCCTGCACCAGGTAACCAAGCGGGGACATGGCGTACTGTAAGGAGTGTAAGAGAAAGAGGATATTACGAGGTAAAAGGAAGTCACATGAAGGGAGAGTGTCGACTAGATATTTGCCAGGGATGGTGGAAAGAGAGAATTGGTCGGAGGCTGTGTCTGCAATCTTCACCAAGGGGTCGTCTTTTTCCTGGACTTGATAACCATGTGAGATGCGGAGGATTATGGCAACCGCGGTGCTGAAATAACAGTTCGGCAAAAGAAGCGGATGAAATGGATAGGGCTCAGCTCACTGTCGAACGTGTGCGGCGAGGTCAGCAGGTTCCGTCAGAAGGCGGCGAAGAAACTTGTGCGTCTCGTTCTCCTCGATATGAGAGAACTTTTTCATGCTGGCACGACTTCCAATGATGCCGTGGAACAGGCGACGGAAGCGGCGAAACCGGTCGCCGTAGGGCAGAAGAACGAGGCTGTTCTTCCAGCCAACGAGATTCCCACCCATTTCGAGCACCGGCCGATCAGAGTAAATGTGGCTCTTCCTGTCAAGCATCTCATGGGCAGCTTTGGCAGAGTTTATGACAACGATGGGTTGACCTAGAACCGTAGCCGAGGATATATCCCCTAAACTTGGGTCAGTGTTGAGGCAATTGTTAAGCCCATAGATACTCACCGAATTGCTGGCCCCACTTGCTGTACGTTATCCATTCCTGTTCAGTCGGCATGTCCAGAACGTTTCCAATTAAGGGGAACCCTTTTGGGCCAGGAGGGAGTGGGACTTTTCGTGTGCGACGAACGATTCTGCTCAAGAAAAATACACAAAGAACAGCGCCGAGAACGTCGAAAAGCCCAGCGTGGTGTAAAAAGCCCATCGTGCGACTGAAAGGGAAGAAGAGCGGTGGGGTGAGTTTCAATCTGTGAGGGTAAATCATGTATGTAAGTACACTCTATTAAATACAATCTATCAGGGTCACGAGCAAGAGAACCGAGAAACTCTGTCCGGTAACCTGTCACCATCAATTGACCGTCAATGTCCTTCAAGCTTCAGGTGCGGCATAGCAGCGCCTACAATTGCAAGTTCGAAACAGCCGCGACCCAGAGAAACCTTGGCGGCTTTGGACAGATGTCATAATAGGGAGGTCGGGCCCGGCGACACCGAGTCCAATGAGCGATGATGATTACGCTTCTTTTGGAAATGTTTGGGACGCGTTCACAAAGAGAGCGAAAGTTGGCTATGGTGCAGTTCACTTAGAGGCCGCTACTTTTGTATAAGCCGACTATGTCGCTCAAAAAAAGTCCGATTTCTTAT
>JABCKT010000312.1:0-20811 GCA_018858115.1 Tephrocybe rancida
GTTATATTATAATGAGTTGTGCAAATTTTCAAAATTTGCACAAGTCATTTGTTCAGTCAGGAGTCCGGGTCGGAGTCCGGGTGGACTCCAGTGGACTCCGACCGGACTCCGGGCGGACTCCACTGGACTACAGTGAACTTATTTCTGTTCACCAGAGTCCACCCGGAGTCTGCCCGGAGTCCACTGGAGTCCGAACGGAGTCCACCGGAGTCCAGTCAGTCCGCCTGGAGTCCGACTGGATAAGGGGGGGGACTGTAAAGTACAGGATATTGCTTGTAATGTGGTAACCTTTGTATTGCATCCTTTTGAATGTTACTTAGCAGAGTATGAGACATATCAGACTACCTGTTTGATAACCTACCAGCTGCCTCCAGTTTTTTAATTGACATCTACAATAGCCAGAGTGCAATGGTTGGTTGCCCAATAACGATCAAAATACACTTGTCCATCACCCTTACATAAGGCAGTCCAACAAGAGTGGGGGGAGTCATTTTGGTTTTGATGCCAGATCATGCACATTCTGTGGGTCTTGGAATTTGGGTAAAATCATAACAACTGGGCCATTGTTACATGTTACACACCACAAATAGGAAATTCTTTTAGCCTGTGTTACATGTTATGGTTTGTACCATACATACCAGTGCAGTTAACATATATGTGTGGGAGTGTTAAATTGCACCTTTAAGAACTCAATGTCATGACAATTACATTTGACTCCCATTGTGTGCCTGAGGAAGTAGCAACAGAAACCAGAGCAGTCGGACAGTTGATTGACCCATAATAACCCAAATACCCTTGAAAGCAACTTTGGAATATCTATAGACCAGGATAGTGTTTTGAGGTCCAGTTGCAGCAACTGGAAAAGACCGCAACCCAACTGGACTGCAACTGCAAAAGACCGGACTTCAAGTTGCAGTTGCTGGCGAGCAACCAGCGGTTGCAGTTGCAGTTGCTGGATTTCGATAAGTACTCCCCACTGTTTTGAGCATATCTCCGTCAATTCTTGACCGATTTAAAACGTGCCAGGCTGCAAATGAGCGTAGGGAGTATATCTAAACGTTTGGATATTGTACGATATGTATATCACACCGGTTGCGACTGATCGCAACCAGAAAAAGACCGGTCACAACTCAGTTGTGTTGCAACTGGTTGCAACCGGTCTTTTTGATCTTGCAACTGCTAGAGACCGGTCCCTTGCAGGTTCTGGTTGCAGTCGCAAGTATCTGGGACTTGCAGTGGCCGGTTGTGGTTCCGGTTCCTCGAAAAAGGGGCAAAAAACCGGACTGGACCGGACCTTAAAACACTAGACCAGGACCATATGCAGGCTTTTTTTTTTTGGACAGTGCTGGACACTGGGCATTGCTGGGCACTGCTGGGCACTACTGACATTACTACTGGGCACTACTGGACAGTACTGGAGTATATTGGAGCATATAGGAGCCTATATGTAATGTACAGGATCTTACAAGGCCTTACAGGGAGCATGTAACAGTAAGCTGTACTTAGTGTAATTTTTGCTACTTTACCTATTTCTCTATGACACACCTACAGTGCATTATCTTATCTTATTTACTTACTCCCTTTATTACAAACATGATTGTAGTATAAAAAGATATCTATTAGCTACAAGAAAATGACTTGGCTTAACCTTGTCTATCCAGTTTGAATAACCTCATGTGCTGCCTCCTTCATACTCCAAGTATCAATGCAGACATCACATATTTTTGACATTTGACAAGCATATTCATGCATTTTCACAACACTTGCTTCAAACCTACTTGTTTCAACACTCCTCACAACCCTTAGGGCACCCTCGGTCTGATCACCTGGAATCTCCTTCTCTTCGCGAACAAACCCACCATATTCAAACCACACAATGAGCAACATGCTTCATACACCTCAAAACCCAGCCAGTATAGGTGGTCCTGCCATAGACTCCAATGACCGAGGAGGGTTGGGAGGTTGCTCCCCCAGTCCTGCACCTGTAGCACAAAAATTGGTGCCATCCAATTCTGTGAGGTCACCAAGCCCACACCCACCTGAGCCTAGCTCCACCAATGAAAAAATTTATTGTTCTGGATCTGCATGATGCTGGTCAATTGAGTTCTGACAAAGTGTTCACGGATGAATATATTAGCTCTGATAGTGAAAGTGAGAATAAATTTACCTTGAAACCAGTCAATTGGGAGGAATCACAACCCCTGCTCACAAAGAAAAGCCTCAAAGTGAGGCACCCCGTCCCAGGCATGTGAGATCTATGAGTCTTAACAGTGTTTGAGGGGACGTTAAGCTCACCAAGGAGCAAGATGCCATCCTTTGTAAGGCCAGCAAAGCAGTCTGAGACATGCAGAAGACCTTGCAAGATGTCAAGGACAATCTCGGGCTTTTGATTGAGTTCAAGGATCAGTCCGAGAGGGTCAACGTCAAATTTGATCCAGAAGAAAATAGCGCCACTAACCTTAGTAGTTTCCGGGCTCCGAAGTACAATGATTGGGACTCCTCTGATCAGCAGGATGGCCCTGATGGTGATAGCTGTGACACAATCCTATGTGGATGGTCTTCTGTCAGTTGACCTAGTTGCACTAGATCCATTGAGTGCTCGGCTTTTGAAACCAATACACAACAATGACAGAACCTAACCTCAGATGAGGGGTTCTGCTAGGTTGCAAGGGAAGAAACTTGTTGGCTTTGTTATAGATTTACTTTACTGCTCGGGAATGCTAGGGATAGGGTAAGCTTGTCCATAGTATTCGAAATGGGTGGAAAGGACAAGGTCTGCAAGGTTCAGATATGGATATAGTTTGGTACGAGCTGCACAGGGGTGGAATATTTCAAAAGAAACAAAGCTGTGGGTTTGAGAATGGAATCTGAAGGTAATAAGTGTTTGGATGATTTTGAAGTCTGAGCTATGACGGGCGAATGGTAGATCAATGAACAAACTCTCTGGCACACCGTCAAGTTGTTCAGTGTCAAGAGGGTTCAGGGGCTGGATTTCTGAGACAAAGGAGAATGTTGGTAGGATAGCAGCAGACAACATGTCATTAGTGGGATATGGAGTGTTGGCAGGTTACCATTAGCAGAACACTAATGGCAGATGATAATATGAAAGTGGTCGGGGTAGTAGTTGGGGTGAATACTGTGTGGAGGGTAGTTCTCCAATAAGTTGCAAATGCTGACGTTCAGGAAGGGGGGACGAAAGCGTAGACAAAGCTCTTGACTGATTTCTTTGATGATCAAAAATGTTTGCTCCTCAGCATCTTCAGTGATGACATGTATGGTGCTGAGTAAATGATTGGTATAAATGTGCTGATGTCAATACTTTACACTCCCCCCCCTTGTCGGCTTGGAGTCCGCTGGAGTCCACTGAGTCTGGATGGAGTCCAGTGGACTCCAGGTGGACTCTGGGCAGACTCCACCTGGACAGAAATGAGTCTGGTGGGATCCAGTGGAGTCCAGTTGGAGTCCACCTGGAGTCCAGGTGGACTCCGACCAGACAAATGACTTGTTCAAATTTTGAAAATTTGGACAGGAGGCAGAAGTTTACCATTAAAAAACATCATATATTAATAATAATAAATGCCCCCAATGTCACGGTTCACCTTTTTCTTCCTTATCTAATCGCTATCTCATCTTATCAGACGGTTATCATCTCACCCAGTAACGTAGTAATCGCTATTACATACTAAACACATTGAATACGGCAGGCAGAGGTAGCTGACTGATAGCCATGCCTACACCGCATGCGCGCCACTACTATCAGTCAGCGCCTCACCCGCGCCACATTATTATCACTAAGCGCCTCATTGTAACCATACCTTTATCAGTCAGCGCCTTGCCCAGCACACATGGCAGGCGCTTGTAGGTAGACACATGTACGCACGTATATATACTAGTAATATATCTCCCAGAGTCCTCATTCGAGTTCTCTTGGGATTTGCCGCTAACGCTGCGACCGCCTAAGACTATACGAATACATTCTTTTCTCGCGACGCCTTCTGGTGGGAGCCCGCGCCTAGCGTTGCCCTAACAGAAGAACTCGAATCCACTCTACGCACCCTCCCACCAGAACACGCACCAGAGGCGAGTATTCCCCTACCGCCTACCACACTAACACACCCATCCCTCTTCCTCACCACCATTCCTGCCCGCTGTCGGTTTCCTTCGACAGTTGTGAGCCCTCTACCAGTACCTCCAATTCGGTGAACAAGCGCTCGCTGAGGGAACAGTAACATTGAGTCCGACTGTCCCGAAGAGCAGCTACAAGGAGACTGGGACCATCCTCGGAGAGTCCCATCTCGCCTACGGCCGAGCACGTGAAGAGAAGGCTCGGGTAGGTTTCACCAGCAAGACGAGGCGCTGAAGCAACAGAACGAATCGTTTCATACCTAAGGTCTACGACAGGGTTGCGCGCCCAGACCAAGGTACTATTGTCAACCCACTCTCTACACGCCCACTACCCCTACTCCTCTTCCACGACACCAAGCCCCTACCATGGATCCTAACACTTTCGTTCCAGGTCCTCCACCCCCACCAGTCCAACAACCGCCGCAGCAAGAACAGCCACCGGCGACGGCAGAAGACATGATGGCTTTCATCAACGACCTACAGGCTAGGCAGAAGCACCTAGAAGACCAGTTGCAGCTAGCCAACCAACGGCTGCAGCAACAGTCAAACTGGGTGCCACCTCCACCACCAGGGCCGCCACCCCGACCACCCACCCCACCACTCCGACCGCCACCTCCACCTCCACCACATTCCCCACTCCGACCGCCACCAGTTACCAAGAGACCCAAATTTGCCGTACCACCCAAATTCACAGGCAAAATGGCCGACGCCCTGCCCTTCCTACACTCCTGCCAACTGTATATAAAAGGCAGACCCGAGGAGTTCTCAGACAACCGCACCACCATATACTGGATCTGCAGCTTCATGCAGGAAGGAGCAGCAGTAGAATGGCGAGATAATTTAATTGAAGCAGGCGAGGCAGGAGAACAAGCCCCAAACACTCTGGAAGAGTTCTGGGCAGTCTTTGAGGCAGACTTCAGAGATCCGGACTGACGAAGCACAAAAATAATGAAACTCAGAACAATGGTACAAGGATCGAGGACCATGGACGAACATGTCCAGGACTTCAAGAAGGTAGCCCGATCATCGGGATACCTAGGAGTAGCACTAGTGGAAGAATTCAAGCGCTCCATTCACAAGGCAATCAGAGAGAAGCTCTGCAATGCGGAGACACCACCGGTGACGATAACCAAGTGGTATACCAGAGCCACTGCCTCAGATAGGCAATGGAGACGTACGAAAGCTGAGGAACAGCTGTATGCACCACATGGAGCTAGTCCAAAGAAACCAGCGACGATGACGACGGCACTGGCTGCCCCACAGCAGAATCAGTACAACTCTTGGAGGCCGCAGGGCGGAAACCTGGCACCAGCCCCGCAAGCGCCACTCACACCCCCAGCACCAAGAGATCCGAACACAATGGACGTAGACCGAAACAGAAGGGGACCCTTGATTTGTTACAAATGCACATGGCGAGAGACTGCAAGTCCTGCATGGATGTCTGCAACATGACATATGACAATATATTTGCATACTGCCAGGAGAAGATGAACGAGCAAAAGAACCGAGAGGATTTTCCCACCAGAGGACAGTGAAATCTCCCTCACTTGCCTCCAAGAATTGCTTTGAAGGACTAATGATGGACTATATATCAGAAACAGACACAGTAGCACAGGAAACCAGTATATCACAAGTCTCTATACCTGTAGCAACTACTGAAAGGGGGCCCAACACTTGTCGGCCTGGTGGCCAGGAGCCGTGCTTAATTCCCACAATATCAGAACCTATTTATGATACCATCGGTCCAAAAACGGGAGAGAAATTCTTTATCCGCACCCTTAATTTAAAAGACGAACTCAAGCTCTCGGTCACGCTCACGACAGTAGACAGCCACACAACTGCACAGACGCAGGCCCTACTGGACTCAGGAGCAACCGGAATGTTCATCAGCCCCGGATATGTATGACAGCTCAGATGGAAGACACGCACGCTACAGGAACCGATCAAAGTCTATAACGTAGACGGAACCCTGAACCAAAACGGGTCCATCACAGAAGAGATCACCTTGATGGTCAATCACAAAGGCCACAAGGAGCGCGCAGTGTTTGAAGTCGCAGAGCTAGGAAAATCTAACGTTATTATTGGACACACGTGGCTCAAGAAGCACAACCCCAAGATCGACTGGATCACTGGGGAGGTGCAACTTATGAGATGCCCCCATGAATGTAACATATATATCCGAACTGCAAAGAAGGAACGAAAACGCAAAAGCCTAGCAGCTAAGTGGTGTTATCATCCCTCGGTAGAAGAAGTAGAAGATGAAGAGTTTGCTAAGCTGGTCAACACGTTGCCAAGCAACTCAGAACACATTCTCGAAGAGATCATCCCAGACTGGGAGAATCTCGAATTCTTTGCAGACATAGCGGAGGAGGTATTTATTTGCCAAGCAGAAAGGGAAGAAGGGTATGACCCGCAGCCACCAGGCGCGGATAATTTAGAAACAATGATACCGAGATGGTACCGACGCTGGCTCAAGGTTTTTGAAAAGAAGGCTTCCGAACGCATGCCACTACGAAAGAAATGGGATCACGGAATAGAGTTAAAGGCCGACTTCGAACCAAAGAAGGCCCGCAACATTCCCCTTTCACCGGCAGAGCAAAAAGAAGTCGACGATTTCTTAACCGACCAGCTATCTAAAGGCTTCATCTGTGAGAGCAAGTCTCCACAGACTAGCACTGTGTTCTTTGTACTGAAGAAGGATGGAAAGAAGCGGATGGTACAGGACTACTGCTATCTGGACACCGGAATGGTCAAAAATAATTATCCACTGCCGATGATCTCGGAACTTATCGATAAGGCCAGGCGATCCAAGTATTTCACAAAGATGGATCTTCGTTGGGGCTATAATAATGTACGGATCAAGGAAGGCGATGAATGGAAGGCCGCATTCACCACCCATCACGGAGCCTTCGAACCCCTAGTTATGTTCTTCGGACTATGCAACTCCCCTGCCACTTTCCAGACAATGATGAATGGCCTCCTCAAAGACCTCATAGATGAAGGACACGTGGTCATATATATTGATGATATCCTTATTTTCACCGACACCCTTGAAGAGAACGAACGCATCACTGAACGTGTCCTGGAAATACTTATGAACAACGACCTTTATTTAAAACCGGAGAAGTGCTTCTTTGGAAAAACCTTGGTGGAATTCCTCAGGTTAATCCTAGGAGGCGGAAGTGTGAAAATGGACACAGCAAAGACAGACACTATCACAATGTGGCCTGTCCCCAAAACTGTCAGAGACGTCCGAAAATTCACCGGCTTCGCCAACTTTTATCGTCGCTTTATTGAGGGCTTCTTGAAGATAGCTACTCCACTGAATAAACTATTATGCAAAGACCAGAAGTGGGAATGGACGAACTCGCAGCAGGCAGCATTCGACACACTCAAGGCGCGGTTCACTTCTGAACCCGTTCTAGTCACAGCGGACCCAACCAAACCCCTTAGGGTGGAATCCGACGCATCGGACTTCGCCATGGGGGCTATTCTATCTATGAAGTGTGAGGACGAAAAATGGAGACCTTGCGCCTTTTATTCGAAATTGCTGAGCGACATAGAACACAATTACGATGTCCACGACAAGGAAATGCTTAGCATAATCCGATCACTGGAAGCTTGGCGGCATTACCTAGAAGGGGCAACTAATAAGGTCGAAATCTGGCCTGATCACCGTAACTTGCAATACTTTATGATGTCAAAGAAGCTCAACCGGCGTCAGGCGCAGTGGGCGCTCTATTTATCAAGATTCGATTTTGAATTATTGCACAAACCAGGAACCTCAATGGGAAAGGTGGACGCTCTGTCCAGGAGGCCAGACGATAAAGAGGGAGTGGAGAACGACAATGAAGAAGTCACATTACTGAAGCCGGAGTTTTTCTCAATCAAAGCGCTCCAACAAGGACATACCCTGATCGAAGGAGCAGAAGAAGAGTTGCTTACAAGAATCCGGAAGAACAAGAACGTTGACAAAAACGTAGTCAAAGCGGTGGAGGAGTTGAGGAACTCGTCAACCCAACGCTTAAGATCGGAGGAATGGTCCGAAGAACAAGGGCTCGTTCTATTTAGAGGCAAAGTCTATGTACCCAAAGACGAGAAACTTTGATCAGATATTATTAAACTACATCACGACTCCCCTGTCGCTGGACACCCGGGACGCTTTATGATGCTCGAGTTGATCTCACGCAACTATTGGTGGCCAGGAATGACAAAGCTTGTAGCGGCATACGTCGAGGGCTGCGACAAATGCCAACACTACAAGAATTTCCCGAAGCCGCCGGCTGGTAAATTAATGCCAAGCAAAACTCCACGCGAACCCTGGAAAGCCATCTCCGTAGACTTTGTTGTGGGATTGCCCACTGCACAGGGCATGGACGCGCTCCTAGTCGTTGTTGACCGGGCTGGAAAGGGAATTCATGTCATCCCCATGACACAGGAAACCAACACGTTGGGACTCGCTAAACTATATCGCGATAATATCTGGAAGCTACATGGCCTGCCAGATTCTATTCTATCAGACCGAGGGCCTCAATTCACTTCCACACTCATGAAGGAACTGAATAAGCTATTAGGCATCACCACTAAGCTATCCATGGCCTATCACCCGCAGACTGACGGTCAAACCGAGCGAGTCAATCAGGAGATAGAACAGTACCTACGCTTATTTATAAATCACTGGCAACATGACTGGCCAGAATGGATTCCATTGGCAGAGTTCGCCCACAACAATACCACACATTCAGCAACCCAGGTCACACCATTCTATTATGACACCGGCAGACATCCCCGAATGGGCACAGAGCCACAGCGGGAAAGTAATAATGAGACCGCTAACAAATTCGCGAGCTGAATGCAACATATTCAGGAGGAGGCCCAGGCAGCACTAATTAAAGCCCGAGACGAAATGAAACACTATGCAGATCAGAACTGAGGAGAGGCGCCCAATTACAAGGTTGGCCAAAAGGTCTGGCTCTCGACTGAGAACCTTAACATCAAGCGCCCATCCAAGAAGCTAGTGGAGAAGCAGATTGGCCCCTATCCCATCACAGAAATCATTTCTGCAAACACCATTAAATTAAAGCTACCAAAATCTATTCCTATTCACCCGGTAATCAATGTTTCAAATGTAACCGAGTACAAACCTACGCGAATCACCGGTCAATCGGCCGATCCCGCCCCCCCTGTCGAGGTAGAAGGAGTCCTGGAGTACGAAGTAGAAGGCGTGCTTGACTTGCGCAGGAGTCACGGCAAGCTGGAGTATTTAGTGAAATGGAAGGGGTATACCCAAGAACATGACACGTGGGAGCCCATCAAAAACCTTGAGCACACTCAACGGTATGTCGACGACTTCCATAACAAGAATCCTGCAGTGATCAGGCGCATCAACCTGACGCCACCGGACACGCTATTTGCCTATATAACAAAGGAGGAAACTTGAAAACCCCTCACCAACATGTCTTTCGAACCCACCATTCTTTTCGTCATCGCCTCTCTCTTCTTTGCGGGCTTCATGCTCTACACTCGCCCTCCCCTGGACCACCGACGATGGCGGCGATGCCCCGACCTAGTTATGCGCTTCCCTTCTAACGAGACCCTCATCGGACCGTTCACGATCCCTGCCGAACCAGCGCCCGCCTATCTTCCTTAGACGGTCTCATCTGGAATCTGAGACCTAAAGAGGGAGTAATGTCACGGTTCACCTTTTTCATCCTTATCTAATTGCTATCTCATCTTATCAGACGGTCATCATCTCACCCAGTAACATAGTAATCGCTATTACATACTAAACACATTGAATACAGCAGGCAGAGGTAGCTGACTGATAGCCATGCCTACACCACATGCGGGCCACTACTATCAGTCAGCGCCTCACCCGCGCCACATTATTATCACTAAGCGCCTCACTGTAACCATACCTTTATCAGTCAGCGCCTTGCCCAGTACACATGGCAGGCGCTTGTAGGTAGACACATGTACGCTCATATATATACTAGTAATATATCTCCCAGAGTCCTCATTCGAGTTCTCTTGGGATTTGCTGCTAACGCTGTGATCGCCTAAGACTATATGAATACACCTTCTTTCTCACGACGCCTTCTTGTGGGAGCTTGCGCTTAGCATTGCCCTAACACTCAGCCATGTAGGTGATAAGTGCATCGATGACCGTCTGCGAAATATTGTATCCTAAACTAGCAGCAGCCTTGACGTCCCCAAACACAAATCCATGCAAGTGAGGGAAGACTGGTGTTGCTCCAACATGAGCAAATAAGTTTAGAAGACGGACTGTAGCACATACCATATTCCACAGGAGCAGAACTACGCTGTATAGTATACGCAGGATTATGCCATGCAAATGTTCCCCGAGTGTGAGGGGTATTATCAGGGAGGAACATAGGCCAGGCCGGCCCTCCTCAGACACAGTCAGAAACAGCTGCCGCCACGTCGCTCAAGTTCATGGACTTGTGGATGCCGTCAACCTTCGCAGCTGCAGCCAAGCATTTGTAGTGGATAAGCAAGTGGGCGTGATGAGCTAGGAAGGTGCAGAAAATGGATTGCAGCGCATCAAGTCCGGTAATAGCGCCAGAGGGCAAGATGAATTGATGGCTGGAAAAGATCCAATACAGAAGGCTGCGTGCTTGGGTCCGGTTCTTTATGGATGCTTCAAATGCATGGTAGTTGTTGGCATAGTCCCAAAGGACGAGTGCACTGGAAAGCTCAAAATATATGCAGAGATATAAGATGGCGAGAAAGCCATCCCACGTCAAGATGTCAGGTACGTGAGGGTTATCTAAAGAAAAGAAGAAAGAAAAAGAAAAAAAGAAAAAAAAAAAAAAAAGGAATTAGTCGTGAACAGTGGCAACGAAAGGAAGACTCATGAGGCTTTATTGCAGACGATGTTAGTTTGCTCTGGTAATACACAAGGAGGCGCATTAGAATGGAGTGGGAGGCAGAGAAATGATCAGTGTTTGTGTAGCTGCTCGAACCAATGAAGTGATGATAAGCTCCAACGACACTTTCGGGGATGGTAGTGGCAGCTTTAAAGTGCCCTCCTGTGCAAATAGATGATTCAGGCGTAACGACGCAGTGAAGAAGACCAGGCCGCATGACACTTGGTTCCGTAAAAGAGTTAGGAGCATATATAAACAGTATCAGTTTGAAACGCAACTTACAAGAAGTCACCCGCAAAGAGGACATTGACGCGAACGTCCCATAGGTCAATATTGGATTCATTGAGCTCGAAGCTGGTCATTACATCCGGTTGCATGAACATTCGAAAATCCCCATTCTTAGGCACTGCAATGAACCATAGCTTGATGCCTGTATCAACCCGAAGAAACATCCCAAGGCCATTTGCGTCGTAATGCCAGTAGTGATGTGCAGATCCTGTGGACGCAATCGCCCAGCGCATCTCAGGGACAGGATAGAATTCAGTCACATGGCAGTATGCTTTTCCTTGTACTTTGACCCATGCAAACCAGTCACTTGCAAACCGGAGTTTTGGGAACATATCATAGGCTGAGGGGATGTGCAAGGCGCTGAGTGCTACGGGAGGATTCATGGCAGAAACAGCGAGGAGGTCCATGATAGTGCCCTTTCGGGTACGTGCACCACTCTTGATAGTGAAGTCTATCGGAACAAGGCACCGGTGTTAAACCTAGATGTACGCAAGAGAGCAGATAGTGGGGAAAACTAACCATGCAACGTTGTGGTTTCATTCACATTACAGATCTCACTGAAGGTTTCCTCCATGAAACCAGCATCTGTGCGTTGCTTGGCAGTGACGTGGATGCAAGCCTTCGTTTTGATCGCGCTCAAGAGATGGGCGGATGTGGCAACATCGAACGCGTCCTGGCTGAGAACCTCTACAGGAGATACACGGCCATTATTAGCACTGCGCTTTACAGTGTCATGCAAGCTGTAGAACCATTTCAGGTCTTTAGACAGCTGTACTCGACTGTTAAACATGGATACTAGGTGGTAAGCTCAGAAGGTGCTCACATGAAACTTTGGGAGCCATGTGAAAACGGGGGATGGGCTATTGACAGGATACGTGACCTCAACATCACCTAAGACAAAATCATTTATACTCTTGAAGGTCAGAACAGTGTCCGTGACTTCATTGTCCTAGCAGAACAATAAGAACAGAGAGTGAGAGGTAAGAAATGAGCTCACAGAATCCTCTAGAGTAAGATTGATGAAATCAGGACTATGAGGAACTTGCAAAGGGACAGGCGTTGGATCCTTCTTAATTTGATGTGGGTCGCGCTTTTTGCGCTTACGCACATTCCCAGTCGAGGCAGGATAGGAAGGTGGCATCTTGCTTGCTGGCACACGAGAAGATCTGCGCGCAGTCGGCTGCTCCATGGAGGGTTCAGTGGCGCGACTAGAAGCAGGAGGAGATGAAGCTATATCTGATAAGTCTGAGCTGGAATCGGAACTGGTGCTTTCATGGTGTGATAGAGTTAGAGCAGACGGGTCTATTGCGTCAAGGTCCGCTGTCAGTGGCAGGTGAGGAAGCGCAACAGGAGACATCGTCATCTGCGCTCCTGTAGCAGGCATACCACCAGCCTCTGCATTATCACTGTCCCCGAGGTCATTGTGCGGTGGCGCCTCGGAAGAGATAGAGGGGGAGGACTGAACAGGTTGGGAGCTTGTCATTGAAACACTCGGGACAAGGTGTAGGTCGGCAGAGCTAGGTGGTGATGTCAACAAAGATACAGAGGCAATGATTGCAGGTGTGTGCAGGCTTAAAGATGTAGCAGGGACTTGGGCAGGTGTCGGGGCAGGTGACGGGCCGGGTTCAACGGAACTGGTAAAGGGGAGGGATGGTTCAAGAGGAGGTTGGTTTCTCTCACAGTCAGAGTCAGAGTCAATGACTTCTATTCGCGAGGTCGACGGTGGATTGGACGAAGGCTTGTTCGATACCAGAGAAAACCATGCAGGGGTGGAACTACTCATGTACGGTTGCAGGGTTGTCATTGCGTCTCCAACATGCGAAATGACATCGCCACCTTGCGTAGCAGCCAGGAGGACCTTCCATAGTGCATCGTCTGCTGCAACCATCCATGGTGGGAGGGTAACGGAACCAAATTGAATCCATGACTCCAAGATGGCAGATTTACCTGCAGACTGGTCGTATGAGCGAGGAAGGAGGAGCATCACGGGTGACACCGCGAGCGCCAGGAAAAGTGTTCTATGCATGACAGTGCTGCAGCCTAGCGTACTCGAACCAAAATCCGATCGAAGACGGTCGATCGCCCCCTGGTCCTCGCTGCTGCCACTAGGGAAATCAAAAGGGAGTCGTGAGATGAGTACGGAAACATCACAAAGTAACGTGTTTACCTGGAAGAGGCAATAAAGTCTTCAATTTTAGAGGTTTCTGTGGGAAGGTATACATTTCCTTTCAGCAGATATGCAAGATGCAAGGTGGCCAAGGAAAAGTTGATTCGGGTGTGGACCAACGCGCTTTTGTGTACGTTATCGACCAGCATGGCATAGAGGTTCAAGAGTGGGTTATGAGGAGAGGCTACAGGAGGGGTCAAAGCAAGAGATGGGCTTGCTTTCAGCCTCTTTCCACGCCTGGAAATTGCTTTTTGAGTTCGTTGCAATATTTTGGACAGATTATTCAGGTCTTTGAAGGACTGTTAAGAGCCATGAGCCCCGCAAGAACAGGGTAACAGCGTGAACACATACCAATTTTACGTGGTCCACTATGACAGGGAGACCAGTGCTCGGGGAGAAAACACGACGCGTACAGCAGACTCGCGACAGCTCAAGGTCCAGTAGGCGATATGTTAGAAGAGTTTTATATAGGCTCTCCATGCATTGGTCAGGGGATGCGCACATAACACGTCGTCCATGCATTTTCTCCACAAAAAGAGAATATTGATCGTCTCGTACAGGGGGGGTATTTCTGGCTTCAAGCTCCATGAGTTTAACGGCTAAGACCTGTGCATAGAGAGTATTTTTAAGGAGCAAATGGAGGAAGATACATCAGCAAAATGGGAGGCAAAAACATATCACTGCACGCACATATACTGGGGATTCAGGGCCAACCAAGCTGGCCAGGTCGTGTACTGTGCATGTCATTGGTAGTCCATGGATACGACATGAAAACAAGATTACCGACCCTCACATGAGGATGGGATGGAGATAATGTCATGGCACTCGTAAAAGACAGAACCAGACGCGACATAAACCAACTTGATTGCTTGTTACATAATGTCCATAAATAGAAATTATCATTATGTAACGGACAGTATACACTGTCACGAAGAGAGGGAGAGGAACTACATTGCTGTTTAGCGCATTGCGATCAAGGTTCAGGCAAGGGAGAAGCACATAGCATTCGACAGACACGTATAGGTATTGTTACAACCGGCGAAAGGACACTACTTGTTACTTGTAGCAAGCCAAGCTTCGCTCAAAGACCAGAGCACAGCACAGCAACACAAAAACAAAACAAACAAAAAAAGCAGTATAACGTCCGGTAGAGGCAAGAAAGAATAAAAGACTAGTCTCGAGCACGACCTTTGCCTTTCTTGTCAGCCACGGGAGCAGCGACGCGAGGTCCACTCCCTTTGGTGAGGATGGAAGAGGGAGTGTTGAGAACGATCACAAACAGAACATTCGTTGACAGATACCTGTAGATAAGTGTAAGCAATAAGGTCAGGTGCGTGACATGTTCTCCCCACCTCTGAGCGTTGGCATTGTCCCTGTCGAGGGTATACCAATTGACGCTGTATCCCACGCTAACCACAGAACGACAAGGCAAATCGGAACGATGGTTCATGTACGGCCACCATGTTAACAGATCATTGAAGTCGGCAGGGGTGAACCGGAAAGGGCGGCCTGTTTCAGCCCGCCCGTTGTAGATAGGGACTGGCAAAACATTCATCCATTCGTCAGAAGGGAGGCAACTAGTGGTAAGGCAAAACACTCACCAACATCTTCGTATTCAAGCACAGTGCGAGTAGCATCATTGTTCTTAAATGCTGGGCGAACGGGGACAGCGTCAACGTCGAACAGATCATTGTCGGAGTCATTGCTGACCTTTTTCTTGGGGACTGCGTATCCACCATCTGGCAAGAAAGGAAGATGTGAGGAAGGACATCAAGAGGATGACGATAGCCATGTACTGAAGCTCATAGCGGCTCGCTTGCCCTGCCCTCTGGTTACGAATGCAAAGCCACCAGATGAGTAGGTTCCACGGACTCCTGACGCAGGGAGTCTAAAGGATTGAAAAATCGCAGCCACTTCACATACGATTTCCTGCAAAAAGCTGATGATCGAAATTCGACGCTGTAGGAACTTCTCATGATCGAAATTGCTTGTCCCAGCGCGAATACCTTCATCGGCAAGGTGGCACGATGCAACAACACCAGCCATCAAACAGGTAGTGTAAGCCCCATCTCCCTTGAGCGCAAGGCGGCGATGATTGGAGGTAAGGAGAGAGGGGTCAATACGACCTGGATTGACATAATAGGCATGCCAAACAAACGATAGAGCTTCAAGCAGCGACCTACAAACAGACCAGAGTCAGAAGATATACATTGGGGATGGCGAAATTTGACATACTTCATGTTTTCCTCCGTCATATGCAACTTGAGGCAGGAGACCCGAATGGTGTTGTGGGGAGTATCTCCAAGCAACTTATCATAACCATATGAGTCAATAAAAGCATGTCACCTGGACAACTGCGTCAGCATAGAGGCGTGGAGCACAGCAGCATACGCAAACACACTCAAGGAATGGAAGGTTGTTGTAGATGCCCTGCTCACGCAGCTCCGCGTCTTGAAGTTTCTCCAACATAACAGGCAAATCGAGAACGTTGATTTCCGAGTTGTCATCACTGAAAAGGGGAAAATGAGCCCACACGACGGGGAGAAGGGAGGAATAATATAAAGGGGTATGCACTCTTTGTTGTTGGCAGGCTGGTTGGCGTGTGCAGGCGGAGAATTGATAGCAGAGCTGGGGACAAGAGAACATGTTAGAAAGGCCGGTCCACCTTGAGCATAAAAGAAACAAATAAACTGACCTCTTGGTGGGGGGTTTTGGACTATCGGGGGAAGGGAGAGAAGCTTCACCATCGGAGCCGTCATTGTCAACAATCATTTTACTGGCAATGCGTCGAGTGCGGGCAGGAACATCGACCAATGCGCGGTAGGCGATGTTCGAGGCATCCAAGTGATCTGCCTCATCAAAACTGTCCGGAACGACAAAGTCATCATAGACATAACCCCCAGAAGACAAAGAACCTCCGTTGGACGATGTATGACCGTCGTCAACATGGGTCCCAGTCGAGCTTTCTGTCGGGAAGAGACCACGCGCAAGACTGGCGAAGGGAACAACCGTAAGTGTCAGATGCAGATAAACAGAAGGGCGACACACCGAGAGACAGGGGGCATACTGTCATCGTTGTCAGAAGAGGAAGAAAGAGATATCGGAGTGCTAAACCTGGCCACAGCCTTGGGTACAGGAGGCGCAAGGCCAGGCTCAGCAGGCTCCTGTTTGACCTTAACGCGGATTAGAGAGGACGCCTTGGGGCCCGTCGCTATCACATGCTTGGAGGTGGAGGCGGCGGCAGCCTTCTCAGTCGGGAAACGTGTATGCCTAGTAAACAATACAAATAGGTTAGGAGCAGCTGACGAGGGAGGTGAAAAGCACGCACGTAGACCGTTTGATGGGTGTAGGGTCCAGGTCGTTAGCCAACAATCCAGCCAATGCTTGTCTATGAGTAAGTGGTTGTTAGTATTCAGTAAACTTACAGGCCAATAATGGGACATACAATACAGGAGAATTCACAGGTGTGTCCTCCACTGCCCTTTTCTTTGTAGGGGAAGGTGTCGACGGAGCTGCTCTAAATAAAAAAAAGTAAAATGTAGTACTTTAGCACTCACTCAAATCAAGGCAACAGTGAGGAAACAAAACAACATACCCATCATCAAAGGGAGCAAGCTTACGCTTGATAGGGCTCGATGAAGTAGCAGAGGTCTCGGCAGGACTGAGGAAAGGGTGCAACAATAAAATAGTTAAAATAAAGCAAATGTATGTATCAATAGAACGATGACATACCTAGACGAAGACAAAGCAGAGGAGGCCGCAATAGCAGCTTGAATGATGCTAGGAGAAAGGAGAGGTCAGACAGAGAAGACAGCAACAAAAGTCAGGTACACACGACAAAAGCTTGTCTGGTGGTCTGCACGACCAAGTAAGTTCCCTGGATACAGGCAAAGTACAAAGCTCACATACATATCTTTGAGCTGATCATCGATCGAGCGCTCAGGGAGCGCAGCAGGCTTTGTGGACTTGCGGGGAGGCATGTTGGAGGCAGGTGGATAAGACCAATAAGATAAAATAAAAGCAAGAAAACGGCAATATAGGCAGAGATACGGTTTGGTAGGAGGAAGGAAAAGATACCTAAGGCAAAATGAGTATCACCATTTATCAAGCCAGCACGTCAGAACGCAAGTTCGAGTTTGTTCGTTCCGGCGACGCGCCAAGAGCACAGCCGGAAGATAACGGAAAAGAGGCCATCCAATCATTGAGCACCAACAGCAATGAACCCATGTCGTGAGGGGAGAGGCACAACCGATGGGCACCGTAATCACTAAGATAGAAGCACGGCCTCGCCATTGCTGATTGAGAAGGAACATGACTGCAAAGAAGTCCATCGAGCACGCGGCTCCGCGAACCAGTTGGAGGTCAGCTGGTGCCCGGTTCCGGATACAGCTCCTAGAGAGGGAAGGATATGAGCACAACAGGTCAGCGTCAAGTGGACCATGCACGGTGAGAGAAGGAGCGGCAGCGTTAAGGCCCCAAACATAAGACATTGCGGACCTGCAAGAGAGTGAGAAGATACTTTTGTCTGTTGCCGCCAGCTGCACACCAGGAAAGCACACCTTTGCAATAAACCATGGACGCAGGATACAATAAAAATAAAGCCAGTAAGTATATCTCGGGCAGCTTTCCGAATACAGAAAGGGACACCATAACTGACATGGAATAGGGCAAGCTCTGGAGCACCTCATAGGGGAAGCCAACACGGAGGACAAAATGCGCTTGAATGATCTCCTCAAAGCAAGTACTTCAACTGTTGATACCAGTACGGTTGTTGTCGGCTAACCAAATATCAGGATCCTGAGTGGTTTGAAAGTGTCTGCATCAAAGAACTTACCAAGGACAAAGCCTTTGGCCTGGTGTGCGCAGACAATCAAGGACGGTCAACGGAGGAAGAATGCATTTTCACAGTATATGGGGCCCTGGCAAAGAAGGATCTCCCTCCGTTGAAACTGGGTGTGAAGCAATTGTAAGTTACAAATGCCAGCACAGGCATCACACTGACACAGGGATGGAAACTGCAGTGATGCAGGAAGGGTGAGGTACCTTAAACAGTTCGTCTGCCTCAATGGCCTAGGAACACAGCAATTTTGTGCCGCAATAAACAGGGCCTCAGCTGTGTGCGAACTTTTCGACAGGGTCTTTGAGGAAGGGACACTTGAGCGTTGGAAGGACGGTCTTCCGGGCGGCGAGGAGAAGCTTTTGGACATGTCGAACAAGATCATAACCCCGGCAGCCGAAGCCCATGACCAGGAGCACATTCCCTTCAACCCCAGCAGCGACCCAGTTGGCGTCATGGACACGCTCATGAAAAAAGGATTTATTCGAACGGAGGAAAATGTAGTACAGTATTCGGAGGGTAAGCTAGGCCTTGAAGGAAAACGAAGGTGAGTACGGTCAAGACTCATGGATGAACCCAACTTACAAGGACAGCAGATATGAGAAAATGGGACCTCAGTCCTTCCGAGTCGGTGACATAGTGTCTGCGCAGCTCTCGTTCAAGGCAATAGTTCTGAAGGAGGGAAAGATGAAGAAGAGTCGGATGGTTGTTGTCCTGCGTTCACTGTCCCTGCTGGCCAGAAGCTACAACTTCAAGAAGGTAAGTCAGTTCAATGAACAAAAGGCGGGATAGTTGAACCTAAACAATTTCGCGTGAAGGAGGAACTTATCAGAACGCCATACGAGGTAGTCCAGCCCAACACCCAGAAAGCGCCCGTTACGCTCAAGAGGAAGCTGAGGGCCCTGGAGGACGAGGAGGTATATGAAGTAGGAAAGCGAATGAACGATATGGCGATGGATGCCAGGCACTTTGGCTGAGTGCTATATAGACCGCAACGTGTGACGTAGAATGTCTCCTACAAATGATTATCACTACCAAGAAAATATTGATTGTGATTACCTAATGTGCAGTATACACCATGATAAACCCAACCGTCGGCCGAGCGTTCCAGTTCAATGCCGACACTCCACAACATTTATTTTTATTTTATTTTCGTTCTTTCATCTTCCACGTCATGTTCACATATCTCAAGATTACTGATCGATGGGGGAAAAGTGCACAGGGTTTTGTATCTATATACACATACACGTTGAATGGCTGCTCATATATCAGACCTATACAAGAATGAATTAGGAGCATAGTATATAGTATATGGCGATATGTCCAGGAACACATTTGCTACCAGGTTCAAGTTATACTTCTAGGGACTGGAGAGAGATAAGAATAAGATGAAAGACGTAATAGGCTTCAAGTCTGTCGTAGGTAGGTACATACATGATACAGGAAAGGAAGACAAGGCAAAGAGCAATATCGGTCTGAAAGCCGGTCACATGGCTTCATTTTTTCAAAGACAACTTTTGAAATCAAAAATCTCATGTGAAGCGAAAAGGTATAACCTCAATCTATAAATAGATCTTGGAATCATTGAAAATTTTCAACTCATCTCTCCCTTCACTGATGCTCTGCCCAAACTCTGCAGCAACTCTTTCGCCAGAAGTCCTCAAAAACTATTTCTCATGTCAAACAACACAAAGTTCTCATCGGCCCCAAATGTCAATGTATCATGCTTTTTCAGGCGATTGCTGATCATTTCATAAGCCCAGATCACGCCATAGGTTTTCTGTGCAAGTTAGCCGACTTTGAACCGATACCTGCGAAACAAAAAGGTCCGATTACAGACTGTCTTTGCCATGTCCACTCACTAAACTCTCCACACAGGCCCAGGGTTTCTTACATCTACCACTACATATTGTTTTACCAAAGCTGTACCAGCCTACAAAAGTTAGAGCAGTGATACTTTGTCATTGTGTCTCTTTCGCTCCTCTCACGCAGTTATGGGCGACAAAGTCAGCACATGTTCCTGTTATTCCTCTGGTAAAGGACTATGCCCAGCGTGCAAGCGTTTCCGGGACCCTTCTCATCACCGAGGCAACTTTTATTGACCCTCGAGCTGGAGGATTCACCAACGTATCCGGTATATGGAGTGACGAATAAATCATGGCATGGAAAAGGTTCGTTGTCATTTATGAGATGCCTATCAGATGTGCTTACTTACCGTGTTTCTGGTGACCGAAGCAGTCCACACCGCAGCTCATCCATATCCCTCCAACTCTGGGCCTTAGGAAGGATCACAGACACATCCATCCTCGCTTCCCATGATACCCCTCTCCCTACCCCTACGTCGGCACCTTCTCCAAGTTCATGGCGTCCCAGCCCCAAACTGGGGAGCCCCCCCCCCCCCCCCCCCCCCCCCCCCCCACCCCAGCAAAAAAAAAAAAAAAAGACCCCCCCGCCCCCGGGGGGGCCCCGCCGGTTCCCCAAACGGGGGTTGGGGGGGGGGGGGG
>JABCKT010000313.1:0-20735 GCA_018858115.1 Tephrocybe rancida
CTCCCCCACCCGGGGTCTGCCCTTGTTCCTTCTCTGGCCCTGCTCCTGCTGCTCGGGGTCGTCCTGGGGCGCCGTGATGTGTTGCGATGGCGGACAGCGCGAGGCGCCGGTGAGGAGGGTGGGCGGGGGACGACACAATGGTGGTGGTGGGAGTGGAAGTGTGCCAGCAAACAAATTTGGTCGCTGACAAACGTGTTGTGGCTGGTGGCCGGCCCGGGGCGGTGGGGTAATGAGTTCGAGTCTGAGACCCCTACCCATAACGGACTGCTGGCACAGTGGTTAAATTGCTTGGAGTTTATGCTTAGTCAGCTTCCCGGAGCCTTTGGTTCAATTCTTCAAATTGTAAAAACTTTTTATAATAATAAGTTGGGTTAAGCCCTTTACCTTGACTCTACATAGAATCTACGTGGATTCTACATGGACTCTACATAGACTCCATGTAGAGTTTGGACTCTACATAAACTCTACGTAGAATCTACATAGACTCTATGTAGAGTACTCCAGGTAGACTCCACGTAACCTTCCACTCTACGTGGAGTCTACATGGAGTCTACATAGACTTTGATCGTTGATCATGGTACATGTTTAGTCTATGAAGGTCCAGGTAGACTCCATGTAGACTCCATGTAGACTCTATGTAGACTCCAGGTAGACTCCACGTGGAGTCTAAGTAAAACCAGGGGGAGTGTAATGTCCTCGTTCAGGAGCATCCAGGTGGAAAGAGATCAGAGTTCCAGGCATACTTCGACCAACTCTCGGCTGCTGATAAGAAGGTTTGTCGTTTCTTCTATTGTTACCTGCCTTTACTCAATACTGCACAAACGGCAGGTGTATGATGACAAAGCTGCCACAGCCAAGACAGGCCAGAAGAAGAAAAAGTGAGGGTACTACATTGGCTCATTTTTATAGCTACATACATTATGCCATGTTCTAATTGCTCTGATACCTCGATATGTCTCGAGGTAAATTGAATCCTTTCTTCCAAAGAACCAAGTTGTGAACAAGACAGATTGAATATGGTATTGCAAAATTGAGAAACATCAAGTATGATATGACAAGAGTGTTGAGGAAGATCAAGTACGGTATTTCGGGAGATCGAGACAAATCAAGTAAGACATGTAGGGAACTCAAACAAAATCGAAAAAGTACAAGGGAGATCGAGGGAGATCGAATATAGAATCGAGGTATGTCGTGAGAGATCGAGTTCGCATCGAGGAATATCGAGGACAGTCGAAAAAGACACTTTTGATGCAATTTGATGATAAATATAGATACTTCGATGGAATTCACTGGATTCAGATGAGTTCTTCGAAAGGATCCGATTTATATAGGTCACTTCATATGATTGACCGAATAACTGTGTCATTTTGAGAGGTAAATAAGGATATATCGAGTATAATAGGGTGAAACGATCTGATCTGATGTACCTTGATTTGATTTGCTCTTACTCGATTTGATTTGATGCGATTTTCACTGGGGTTGAACACTGGTGCTGGCAACAAGGTGGGCATTCAGGCGAAGGTGCCATGGCGGTACGTTGTAATTGACAACAATGAGGAAGACACCATGCCGACGTGGATGTTGAGCTCACACCGGCCCTGTCCGTTGCCCCAGCTACTTCAAATGGGCACAACCACTGTGGACACCTGTCGTTTGGGTCACAGAAAGAGTAAGCCTGGCGCTGGTGGGAAGGTGGGTGTTAAGGTGAAGATGCCCCAGCGGTATGTTGAAATCGACGACAATGAGGAAGACACCATGCCGACGATGATGCCACGCTCACATAAGCCCCGTCCGTTGCCGAAGGCATAATTGTACAGTGTGGTGGAATGTTTGTACATATTTTCAAATTACTTATCAAGTTGAATAGTTTTTATATTAAACTTTGTCCCCAACCCCCACAATGTTATCAAAAGGACTTGATCCCAACTACTTTCAAGAAGTTTTTTATTACTTTGAATCCTGGTTGCAGGCTCTCCTCCTGGCTGTGGAGGGATCCGACAATGCCGGCAGGAAGTGGCAGTTCGAAGTATATCTGGACTTAGAGCTGGTAAGTTATCCCTACAGCCCACACTGAACAAGATGATTGACCATTGTTAGGAGGTGCTATCAGCCCATGTTGGGCTTTGTGTGGCAAATTGATTGCCCTACACATTGCCGATGATCACTTGCTCTCTGTTGATTGCCAGGGCTGAGGATCCACCCCAAATCTTTACTGCGGCTGTAATTCGGGAATTGCAAGGAGCCCCGGACCACGACGATCTGACACAACTTGTATCCTCATACACACTCACATGGTGGACTTGTAAGATGACAACAAAGGAAAGACTTTTCAGCTGGACAACAGCATTGCAATGCCTTGGTCACCATCAGAAGGTCACCGGCATCATTCCCGCCCACCCCCACATTCCCAGAAAGTGGTTGCTGGACAGTGTAATGGATATCTGGAATGAAGTCAATGTGCAAGCGATGGTAGCCCGAGCCCGAACCCACCACACATCCCGCCAGGCAGCTGCTCTCTTCATTATCATGAACAATTCTGAAGCAAAGTGGCATGCCCGTCCTGTAGGATACGATGGGCCAGATCCATCTGCAGTCTCACTCGACGGAATGGGCGATGTTCTTGACCTGGATCAAGACCTTCAGGGGGGATCAGGATACAAGGACTCGCTTCCCAGCCCAAGCGGAGATGGTGAGTACAGCACATTGTCCTCCACAGGCAGCGTTGACCAAACAGCAATGGAGGCACTGACCATGTTCGACAACCTCAGCAAAGACATTATTGACCCCCCTCCATACTGGCCACAGTATTATCCTATACATTTCCAACACCCTCCACTTGGTGTACCAACATTTGAGGCCCCCATAGAACATGATGTCAGTTCCGAAATGAGCCAGGCACTGAGGCACATGCTAACACCATTGCCAGACACTGATTCGTCTGACGACGGCAATGATTTGGAGGTTGGCATTCCCGGCAACGGGATAATTATTTCAGACGACGATACTGAAGGTGACAACTATGGCGACCCTAGCCTCATTATTCTGTCTGACTGCGAGGTCACCAATGATGATGCTGAAAATATCGTAACTATATCTGATGATGATGTGTAGTAAATATGGGACTTAATCAAATTAAGTAACAGCCTTGTAAGCATGATGTATCAGCTGGAACCAATGTTCAGCAATCTGCTGCATATCCGCCCACATGGCTTGTTTTTGGCAACTGTACGCACGTTGGCCATTGGTGGAGTCCTGGGTTATCTTCCCCCGCCACATCTGAGATTTTGTCTTATAATACTGAGCCATCCATTTCATCTCGTGCTTCAGTAGTGTGACCTCTTCCTCCCATCTTTGCTTCATAGCTTGGGCCTGGAGATAGTGGACTCACTGGACTGAAAGACATAAACTTTGAATCTGAAATGCCACTATCGGACAGACGTACACTCTCGAAGGGATTCGGGGCTATCATAGGGATTTAGGCTATCTACAAGCCATATCCAAGATAATTGTACTCGTGTGGACCCTGGCTCATTAGGGTTGAGCAGTGCTGTGCTACTTTTGGTGTCACCTTTTTCCAATTTAGCATATTTCCTTAAACATTCCTGGTTGGCACCAAGTGCAACAAGGGATGCGCGGCACCGCGAATAGCCCCGGCAACCACTAGTTATTCGGTAATTGATCCTGGCAATATTCCCTCTGGCCCAGGGGACTTTTCAGCAATGTCGCCATGAAGATTTTGAAGGTACCGATCAGCTTGTTTGAGTCACAGTGTGGTCTCCAAAGGGCGCAGGGGATCGTGGAGAATGTTCGCGGAGGATGGTAAAGGCAGAATAGTATTCTCTGGAGCAGTTTCACGCTCGGGGCGCATGTCGGCATCCGGATCTGGCACCAGTGGCTCATCCAGATTGTCAAATGTTTTGGCTGCCAGCTCCGGTGGCCGACGGAGATCTCGCATGAGGTGTCCATGTAGCCAAATTATAATTTGGCCTGACATTATCACAAAATCGCATCATATTAATATGGGCTTAACTCCACATTATAATGTGGACTCATCCCCTTCCCCCTACCCCCTGCCAATCACATGACCACTTCCCTTCCCCACATTATAATGCAGTCACATGATGTAGGCATCATGATGTGGCATCATTTCACTGCATTATAATGTAGGTCATGTGATTTTTCAACTTCCCTCACATTATAATGCAGTCACATGATGTAGGCATCATGATGTGGCATCATTCACCGCATTATAATACAGGTCACGTGACTTTTCAAAAAATTTTAATGTGGCTCCCTTCGGAGCCCCATATATATACCCTGAGCCAAGACAACCAAACCCTAACTAACCCTAACCAACCCTAACCAGGCCTAACCAGCGCCCCCAGCGATACAGCCTGGGTGCTAACTAATATAATGGAAGGATTTGAGGCCATAATATAGGGGTATCAAGAGCTAACATTGGCAAATAAGGCATTCATCAGTGTTTGTTGTTGTTGAAAACAGTGGTACAAAGCGCATCCAGTCTTCATTTGGATTGGGGCCTTCAGCTGTAGGGGTATCGGTAGCAGACATTGCCGAAGCTCACTTTACATCCTGGGTCTTCATTATATCCATAGACTTGTAGTCCTTGATTCTTTCAACTTCGGCTCTTTCAATCTCTCTATCCCATATGGCACAGTCCTCATTTCTTAATGTTGTTATCATGCTGTCATGGTAGGTGGTGGCCTTCGCATGCATTGCAATAGCTTCCTGGTACTTGTGGCAAAGAAAACCGGCTTTGAACATGACATTAAGTGCATGTGGAGGACAACATCAGCACCATGCTCACGCATATTTAAGATTTTTTTCCAGTTGATATCACTCATGTGATCATCGAGGATCTCCGCTTGATGGGCCAGTGTTGCTGTCTGTGCCTGTGAGGAGACCTTGTTGAGGGATGCCCATAAAGTTTCCAAAATCTTGCTGGCCATGATTGCAGCACTGGGGATGAATGAGGATGCAAAGCGTCAGAAACAATCATCCTTATGACCGTGTACATGCATCAATCCTATGGCCTGATCGATGGTGAGATGCTCCAGGATATCTGGACCAAGGTGTTTGGTGAGGTGGACAATGTATTGGCAGACGATGTCGTACATGAAGAGAATGCGCCTGACTTCTCCAAAGTTGCCATTCTGGAACAGCTCCCGAAGTATATAGTCTACGTTCTTCTGCTGCTCTCCCACCGGCAGATCAGCAACACAAGTCAGAATGAAACACCCACGCCAGGCACATGCTAAGGCCACAATGCCCTTGATGTCGCAAGCCTTGGATAGAAGCATGGCCTGTTCAAGCACTCGGAACGGATTCTCACATGGTGCCTTCTATTATGCAGATATTCAGAATATACAGGGGACCTTGACATCAAGGAAAGCCAACATACTGTTGGCTTGGAGTTTTGTTTCTCTTTCAAATATTTGAGATACAGTGGAAGGGGGGTCATGAACTGACCCCCTTCGCCTGACCAGATGTCGGGAATCCTTTCCTTTCCTGTTTTCAGAGGCGACTGCCGGACATGGTCAGCTTTGAAGTTGCCATCGGCAACCACTGAACACATTAAGATATTCCTGGTCAAAGGAGTAAGATTCCCCATGGCCGATGTTTGATCGAATACTGACTGATTCACTACATCGCGCCAGTTCTGAGGTAAATTTATTGTATGTTGCGGACATGCTGAGCAGAAAAGCACCAATTCTCCTGGTCCAGGTTCAAGCACACTTCAGCTGCAATCATGTGTGAATCCACTCCAGATGAGCTTTTTAATGTAACACCAAGATTGTGACAGTGGACGGAGTTCCCGGTAAAAATCATCTACATCCAGAGAACTTGTTGCCGGTGCGCCTGCCCGGGATATCTTGTTCCAATATTGATATGCCAAGGACTTGCATTCAAGATTCGACAACCAGAAGTCATCCAACATGGCCATCGTGAAGAATGTCCAGAAGTGACTGAAGCTTGTAGGGAGAAGGCCACCGGCAATGAGATCACCAGCAATGGCTGCTTCTCCCTGACAACTGCACCGCATTAGGGGGATATGATGGACACCATTAATATGTACCACGCAGACATAGCTGTTGTTCAGAGCATCAGTTGTCAGGACTTGCTGGTGATCCTTGATCCCAGAATGTGGTAATGGGATGGGGGCAACGACTTCGGGGTCGTCAGACTCAAGCTGGTCATCATCTTTGGCATCGTCCATTGTGTCCAGATCCATCTCGCACAGAGCCTCATCACCGAGGGTAGCTGCCCTGCTAAATCGCTCCTCCAATCTTCCCATGTATACAGCATCCAGCGAGTGTCCGCCTGGAAGCTCGGCGATGATGCCAAATGTGGGATTGTTGGCTCTATCATCGATTCCCGGACTGTCGGTAATTGATGTTTCTATGTCCAAGGTGATGGTCATTTCTCCATTGATCAACTCCTCATCAGGAACAATGTCGTGCTGCATTTGTGGACCAGCCTATACTGCTAGTTGATGTCTTCAAATACTGGTAGTTGCCCAAGTATGGGATGTCATCATTCAGGGCAGTTGCCCAACTACCCAATTTGGAATGCTTGGGTAATCAAGAAAAGCCTGCTGGCTTCGAAATATAATCAATCCCATCCAATAAATAAATAAATGGGCTTCTCACTGTCCCACAGAATTGATGGGTGATGGCATGCTTTCAAGAGATATAAATAGATGTTTTCAGTTGATGTGTGCAAATGATGTGGCACGTGTCTTGATGGCACTGGTAAACAATTGTCAATACTTTGAGAAAACATGAAAATCCTCCCTGTGCTCCAGCATAAATGATGGGTGGTAGTGGACCCTGAAAATAGTGTTTGGAATAATATTTCACAGATATTCCGTATGTTTCCGCAGTAAAAATAGCATGGGAAGGGCTGGATGACTTGGAATCCTTGTGGATGATGTTTTGCACCACATACAACATGTACACAATTTTATCCTCAAAATTGCTGTCTATTCTCAATTTAATAGATTTAATTACAAGATCTTTATCTATAATGACATTAATACATATGCTGCCTCATTGTTTGATGGTCAGAACATCTGTTGAACATCGTTGTCGACGATGAGCAGGCATGTGAACGAGATCGGCAAACTCGAAATTTGATTCATTGCCTGTTTTGGTCGTTAATCCCTGCCTCCTGCCACCATTGTCAACCCCACCACTCACGCACCACTTCCCTCACAGCCCCCAAACCTTGGGAAGTAAGTTTCATCTTAAATTACTTCAATTGTCCGCACTAATACAGTTTTCTGTTCTATCTATAGGTGTTTTTTCTTCTATTTTCGGCCCTCAACCTTAAAAACCCACCCTCCTCCGTGTTTGACACGATGTGAGATGGCCTCTGGGGTGGGACGATGCTGATGGGATGAACAGGGGACCCGACTAGCGGGATGCCTGCATGGTGCAAGGCCCGGATTTTGTATGACACGCCCATCTGACCATGAGGAAACACAAACGTAGGTCTACTACTGCCCTCTGTGCCTCACACACCTCTTCAGCCAACCCGCACCCATTCCCTACACCTCGCACCTGCTACGCTCACTGGGCATGTCAGCCTCCCTTGGTGACTTGAGCCCGGGATGTGGCACAACCATGGCTTGCCCGAAATGCCCCGAGGCCCACGTGCTCCACCCTGAGGATTGACGAGGGCCCCAGAACCTGTCACAGTGCCTCACCCCTCCTCATATGTCCCCAGCTTCAGCTCTCTCTAACAAGAGAGAGAGAGAGAGGGTGAGGCACAAGGCACAAGGCGCGACCAGAGATTTGCAATGAGGGAGGCACAAGAAGCAGGAGGTACAGGACGGGACATGGGAGGCCAGGCCAGGTGAGAGAGGTAAGACAAGAGAGGAACACAACAAGACAAGACGGGACGGGTAGGACAAGGGAGGGACAGAACAAGGGAGGGATGGGACGGAATGAGGGATGGGGTGGAATGAGGGAGGGATGGGACAAGGGACAGGACGGGACAAGGGACAGACAGGACAAGAGATGGGACAAGAGACAGGACAAGGGAGGGACAGGACAAGGGACAGGACAAGGGACAGAATGAGGGAGGCAAGACGGGGCAAGACGAGGCAGGAACGCAACGAGACAAGAGAGGCGAGACCAAGGAGGGACAGGACATGGCCACGGGCTCGCCATCAGATCTGGCGCATTTCACACGAGAGAGTGAGATGAGACAATGGGCAAGGAATGGGATGAGCCATGCGGAACAAGTCAAGGAGACGAGTGGAGCACGAGAATAGGTACTTTTCAGTAGGGCTTGTAACAATACTATTTTTTTCGTCTTTCATTAGTTTGGGAGGGGTTATATCAATAAAGAAATTGTGTGGTATATTGAATTGAGCAATAGTGTGAAGAAACTGACAAAGATTGGGCTAGAAAGTTGTAAGTGTAACCAGTAAGTATAGGATGTATGTAGCTGCCCACACACGGCATACCACTTAACATCACATTAACATGGTGGAAAATTATGCTGAAAGTGTGAATTTGCTTCAATGATGGTCTAGTACCCAGATATATGATGCTATTATGATAATCTTTTTTTCTGGAAGCTTGAGAACGTCATCGACGATGGCGGTGTGGTGGTTTTCTGGGAATTTCCATTTAAGGACACAATATGAATAACTTCATTAATACTGGTCCAAATGACATGGTTTAAATTAGATCCTATTTCTACAGTACAGTACATTAGGATGCACTACATGCAATTAGTCTATTTACTATGGGCAATGGTGGCTCTTGTGAACATCGTTGACAACGATGACCAGGCATGTGAACGAGCTCGGCATGGGCCAAGCTCTGGTTCAACGCCTGTTTTGGAAGCTGAACCATGGATCCTCCCACCATCACTGCTGCCCTCCTGCTCAATACTCTTTTCCCCCAACATATAAGCCTTTGGAGGTAAGTTATACACTCTTCTGCTTCAATTCTATATACAAAAATCATACTAATGCAAATTTCTTATTGTTTTACAGGTTTATTTAAAAATTTGAACTTCTACAGCAGCCCTCCTCCGCTCTTAAGTGATGCGTATTGGCCACGAAGGCAGGGGTAGTGTTGTGGGGAGGACAGGGGACCCGAGACTTGCGGGATGCCTGCACAGTGCGTGTCTGTGATGGTGTGCCCCAAATCCTACTGACTGCATTCAACTTTCCTATAGGATCTCACTGCCAACATCACTGCCAACACAGGCCTACCCCTTTGACACTCAGGCCCTATGTCTGGAAACACTACACATACCACCCACTGACCCCACAACTACTCCCACCTTTCCCCCTTCCCTGGATACTCAAGCCCGGGAATACGGATGGGGGGATTGGTGCCTGCCCGCGATTCTTACCCCAACACACCAGTGCCCCACTCTGCACACCCATTACTGCTCAACAAGCCAGTCCCGCTCAACCCCAAGGACCAGGTTCCACTCACGGAGATGTGAAAGTCGTAGCTGTGACCCCACCACGTCACCCATCTGCACGCCAAAATATGGATCCACTGCAAGCCCACCATGAGCCCACTGCAAGCCCACTGCAAGCCCATCACGAGCCCACCACGAGCCCACCACGAGCCCACTGCGAGACCACCGCGAGCCCACCATGAGCCCACCGTGGAATGATGACATCCAGTACTTGGGTAACTGCCATAATGATTGTCATCAGGTAGTTGATACAGGTGGAGTGACATCTTGTGTGTGTAACTGTGAGTGGTCGTGTGAGGAGAGTAGTGGGAGGGGAACTTGAAGATGCAGATGCGATCAAACTTAGCAGGACCAGGGCACATGGTGTGGGGAGAAGAGGGGCGTGGGAAGGGGCCAGGAGACACTGGGACTCAACAAGGCATGGGCACATGGTGTAGTTGGTTATCACGCCCACTTAGGCCCTGCTCAGCAACTCGTTTAGTGGCTCTGGTGCCATACCTGGGACAATTTAGTGTCCATATATGGGCAACCTGTCATTTAGTGTCCATATAAGGAAACTGTCAATTTAGTATCCATATTCGGACAGTGTTCCCACCTGCACTTTCAATGTGTTGCACTTCATAGATTTACTTCTAAGCATGTAATACAAATTTGAAGCACTGTGGTATATGGTACCTGTGTTTCCTGACCCTGGTAGGGGGTTGAGTGATTAACAAACAAGTTTGAGCTGGGTCCAAGGATATTTGCATTATGCTTGGCTATATATTGCATGGTGCATGGATGTGGTTGTAAGCTGGAGCTGAAGGCAGCAAAAAAAGGGCTTCAGAAGTCAGCAAGTTTTGTAAATTAAATTGATGTGTGGTGGGGGACCACAAGCCACAAAATATTTTTCTGTATCTTGTTACAATCAGTGGTGTTGCATGTACCATGTACCGAGGTAGTGTCTGGCTGCTTGATTAGACAGGAAAACATGAGTCATTATTTTCCTTAGAGCATTAAGCCTAGGTGTGACATGCATAGGCAGCCATAGGCTGCAAGAAGAAAAAACAGAACATCCACCATGTTCAAGGCTTGAACCATACTGGTTGCATACTAATCTACCATAATAATCTGTTCAATCAAATAATACAATATATATTGTTATATTCCTTGTTGATTTGAGCACTTGTGAAGTGATCACAAGCAGCAATAGGCTGCTTGAAGAAAAAATTAAGAATTTACCAGCTCGAAGGCTTGAACCAAGCGCCTCCCGGACTCCATTAAAAAGTCAAATGAAGTGTATACCACTAGACTACTCACGCAACAACAACTTTGGGCCATGTGTAGCCATATAACAATATAACATTGGTCAATTCCAATCTATTCCTACATCTCGAAAAAAAAAAATATGTTGTGCCTCTTCTTGATTTTAATTACTAATTATGAGGTACTGGGGTCAGGCCCTACGGGCCTGGACCCTTTTTTGATTCTTTCAAGTTTTTTCAAAATTTGTCCCAGGTATGACACCAGAGCCTTTTAGTTAGGAGGCTGGTTTAGTCAGAGGGTTAACAGGTTTCCCAGGCTCTTAGCCATCCTTAAGTGTAGTCAACCGAATTAGATCTCTGTCACACCTTTTAGATATTGATTTGATTGAGCTGATCTTATCTGGTGAGACTTGGACAACGCAGTCATGTTCTGCATTTCCACTTGCCCAATTGTACTATGATGAGCAGATACAGCAGCTCCAATGACAGCAATTATGATCCTAGCCTTCCAGTACTTATTTTTGTGGAGCTGCTGAACTGAGAGGTGTTTCTGCGGTCTCCTGGACAGGTGAACATTGACTATAGTTGACGCAATGCAGGGGCAGGACTCAGATTATCGCTTAGATTTGGCTTAGATCATCTGTGACCAACTGTGACATGTTGGTGCTAGCAAGAGCTAATGTAGCCGAACATTTTGGAGGGAGCTAAAATTCCTTTAACCTAACCAAGGGCTAACTAAAACGAGTTGCCAAGCAGGGCCTTAGCATTTCATTGGCTTCACAAATCTGTGGGCAGTCCCCGGTTCAATTCCAGGTGTGTCCATTGTCCAATAGCGTAGTAAGCTCCTACTTTCTTTTCTTTTTCCATTACAACATATTCATAAACTATATAAATGCACCCCCCCTCTGTTCTCCATGACCAATACACCTTCTCCCTAAAGTCAGATTCTCCTGTACAACTCGCGATCGGGAAATTGCATCCTGCTTCAGCCAACTGAATGTTCGCACCCCGTAACACCATTGTGATCACCCTACCGTTCTTTCGAGCAACACATCACTATCCTTTCCACTCATCGCCTCGTCCTGCCTCCCCTGTGATCTGTTGCTGGGTGCGAACACTCATGAACCTTCTGTTGTTGCCAACTCCATTGTTGTGATGCACGAAGGAATCGCGGGTATGGAAAAATCAAGGAGGATGGGCCCATATGGGAGTGCTTGAAAGTGAGGAGGTATGGGAACGTCCAGACACAGATATGTCTGGCATTTGTTCTTGTGCCTTCTGATGCTGAGGGCAACATCAATATCAATAATGCATCCCCTTGTCATGTACATGACAGTATGTTCTTTTCCATGCGACTTTTCATCCTTCAAATCCCAGAATCCAGATTGACATTCTATTCAAGTTCAGAATCTCATGCCCATCACATGCCCAACTTTTCCAGTTCTCTGGGGACGCAAACCTGGTTTTTGGAACGTTGGCGCTGGATATCTGCCGTGGCCTGTGGGCATTGGACCGAGATCGAGGAGAGCGCATATGAGCCCCTTCTTGAATTCTTGGACGAGATCAGGTCTCTGTCAGTATTCTCAAGGGCCATGATGCTACCTCCAATGTGCTAGTGCATCTTACACTGTTTATCTGTTTGTCGGATGCCCACCCTCTGATTGCCTATCTTTCTATCTCTCTCCAGCTGAAAGACGTCGGAGCAAAGCACGCGACCCCGGACCAGGCCTGAAGCCTGAGTCCCCCAAGGCTCCTGGCCGTCAGCTTGTCAAGCCCGGTCCCGAACCTGCGATAAAACACAAGGAAGAGGGAGAATAGGCGGAGCAGGCACCCGAACCCCCACCCCCCAGTACACTTCCATTGCGAGGAGCAGCTAGATGGCTATGCCATCTGCGTCAGGCTCCCAGAGTGGGAGCCAGATTTTTGGCAGTGTCAAGATGGAGGGAAGGGACGAAGGGGAAGACAAGGGCTGATCGAGATCAAGCGCAATGTGTGTTTTTCCTTTGTTCAAATCCGTGATTCTCAGGTTGCTAATGATGAAAATAATATAATATAGTATCCATCATCGGTGCTGACCGCCTCCCACTTGTGTCTGCACGCCCCGAGGGCTCATGAAAGGTATGCGTAATACCATCACACCCACCGCCTCCCTCAACTGATGTGTTTCTCTATTATCATTACTTAGAACCGGCATTTGAACGCTTTGGAGTCTCTGTGTACAACCTCAATAGAGGCGAAGTGGCGCATATCCGGGACACATGTGGGGTACACAATCATATACGCCCCTGGAAGCAGCCTTGCAATCTACAACACGAAGCATGAATCGTGAGGTACGCCAGCAGTCCAGAGTCAGGAACATCACAGTAGAGCTCCAGCAGGACTGCTTTGAGCTGGCAGGGGTTGCTGTAGGTATGTTGGGAGGCAATTGGAAGGTATGGAGGTAGTTCGGGCATAGAGAGTTCAAATAGGCTCACTACAGATACAAGCCAGAATATCTAGTCTTCATGCCATCTTTGCGTTGGAATATGACAGTGTAATTGTGGCTAATGTGCACCTGCTTCTGAGATACGTGAGCCCAATTAAGACGAGTAACCACTTGCGACCGGGGCTACTGTACTACTACTGGTGGTCGGAAACTATCATCTTCGCGTCGGGACCTTGGGGATCTCCTGCACCACTGAATGCTGGGAGTGAAACATCCTGAAGTGTTGGGCTCCCGAGACTTGGGGATCTGACTATTTGATTGATAAGAAGTGGAATGACCATCGGATACATAACCTGTGTCACAATATATATTTAGTTTTACTTCAAGTAATAGTAGTTGAACTTACAAGAATGAAAGTGTAGACATCTAGGAGAACTGCTGGATACCGAAGAGAGTGGTTTACATGGTGTACCCCCGAAATCACTGAAGGATAAACAATACTGCCAACCCCTATAAGACCATCAGCGAATGGGCTCAAGAGGAAGATTACGGTGTGTAAGATCTTAAGAATATTTCTTCAGCACTAGATGGTGCCAAGATAAATGCCATGGCGATCTCACCTGGAGAACACAATACCCACAACCGGACTCCACAATGAGAAGTAGTGCCTTCTCTGCCCTCGACTTCTTCCTCCTCCCACTGAACTCCCACATTTTTCGGTATCTCCTACGTTGAAGAGACTTGAATCTGAGTAAGCTGCATGTGAAGCCTGGTTTCCACTCACCATGCCTTCAATCCAATTATAAGTGTGGTTATTATGTTGACCGCCACACTGCCACAGGCAGCAAAAGTAAAGAAAATGGAGATGTCAATCTGATAAGTGCCGTTAATAAAGAGACCAAGGTAGGTGAGTGTGATCACTGAAAAGAGAAGAATATTAGTTCAACAACAGGAAGACACACGTTAGATTTGACATACGGCACATGGCAAGAAGCAGCCAGAGAGGTAGAATGGTGGCTCGATGACCACACAAAACCCATGCTCTCCAGACGACAATGACGTCGGCCCCGATTTGCTGGAGTACGTTCAAGGGGGCCCAAAGTCCTTTGCAAAAGCAGAACTTACAAGGAATTGTCGGCAGAAAAGGCTCACTGCATTCAGCGTATTTTGTTTCTTGAAGTAGTTTGAGATGTCGTACAGATACTCAAAACTCTCATTTCCATTCAGAAAGAGCTTTCGGACAGTGACCACAGCAAAAATCAAAATTGAGATCCAGTATAACGTTCCCAGCAGCAATGACAGTGATGTCATTACCAACATCGAGAGTGCCAGCCTCTCCCGTCGTCTAACAGTAACTGCGTCAGTCAAATATGATTTTCCCCTGGTGACTTTACATACAGAAGAAGCGAAGTGGACATGAGAAAGACAACTATGATGACCTCTGTGTGGAATTAGGAGACACTTTATGTGAAACAATGCAGGTAATGCGCACCATAAAGTAGAGTTATTACAACAATCTCAAGGAAGGCTTCGTGGATGTCGAAGGCAATATATTGGAGAACATCTCTGTACTGTGTGTAGAACATAATCTTGGTGAGGAAAGTATGATTTGAACTCTTCATTGGTTTTTAAGGGGTAGAGTGGCGGCCACAATCAAGCCAATCATCACACCTCAGAATATGGAATCATGGTTGTGCAGTCCCTTCAGTGTGGAATTTGGGGATGGGGGGAACACCGACAATTATGACAACAGATAGATTGCATAGCCCTGTAATTGTGTCACCAGTAATAGCACAAAGCAAATGTAATATCATCATGGTGGAGGGATGAAGTGTCATAAACTGATCATGAGATGGACTTCAGCGTCAGCAGCAGATATCTGGGTCTGTGTAGTTCGAGTGATCTATTAGATATGGTGCTCCACGGCTTCTAAGAGCGCTCTACCCTGCTAACACATGCGGAGCAGCTACGAGTATCATGATGGAAGCTTGGGACTAAGATCGTTGTGTTGGAGTCTGTACTATAGTCATCTATCTGAAATGGACATCAAGCGAAGCAGATATAATACGAAGCACATCGGGCGTGGCGGTCCCAGCTTCTAGATGATTAATGAGACACCGATATGTGGATGGAGCGTGGGCACCCGATAAAGGGCTTCTCAGAAAGGGGAGGAGAGGGAAAGAAGGGTAGAGGAATTCCACAGCTGGTCGAAGGGTTGATGGCCTCGAGTATCATTCTTCAGCTGGGTTTTGTGGTGTCATCGTGAGTTTTTTGTATGCAGTGCGCACCCAACATACAGTACCCTCAATCCTGAAAACTAACATTTGCAATGCAAGCAAGCGTGCTTAAGTCCTGCGGACGCCCCTTCCGCGCCGAAGAGCGTCAACAGACACAAGCGTCCAAGTTATCGAGAGTGGTATTTCAACAGTCGCTGGTGTATCCCACCCAGGCCGGGGAATCGGGGTTGCGTTCCTCGAGATTTGCGGGTATGCCTGGGCCTCGGCCTCGGTGGGTGAGGTGTGTACGTTGTCTACCATTCTTTGTAGGAGGAACGAGCCGAGTTACGGGAAACTTCCATCTTCACATCAAGACACTTAGTGATCTCCTGCGCCACTAAATGGCGGGTGTGAAAATTTCAAAAGTGTTGGGCTCCCGTGACTCGGGGATCTGACTATTCGATCGATAAGAAGTGGAACGACCATCGGATACATAGCCTGCATCACAATATATTTTCAGTTTTACTTTGAGTAGTATTACTTGAACTTATAACAACTACAGTGTGGATGTACATCAAAACCAGAAACCGATAATCACGGAAGCTAAGAAGCGAAGATAATGGGGCCCAGAAACCGGATAGGGTGTACACGATCTTAAGATTATTTCTTGAGTACTGCACGGAGACAAAATCCAAGCCAGAGCGATCTCACCTGGAGGCACAGTACCCACAACCGGACTCCGCAATGAGAAGTAGTGCCTTCTTCGCCCTCGATTTCTTCCTCCTCTTACTAAACTCCCTCATTTTTCGGTATCTCCTACACGGGGGGACTTGAATTTAAGTACGATACAAGGAAAGCCTTGCCTTCAATCCAATAATAAGTGTGGTTATTACGTTGACGACCGCACTGCCAGAGGCAGCAACAGCAACAACAACAACAAAAAGGTATTAATAGGTCTATAGTGCCCGTCAAGAATCCGACCAAAGGAGGCGAATGTGCTTGCTGGGGGGGAGAAATATCAGTTCAAGAACAGAAAGACGGATCAGATATGACATACAGCACACGGCAAGAAGCAGCAAGAGAGGTAGAATGGTAGAATGGTGGCTCGACCTCCACGCAAAACCCACGCTCTCCAGATAACGATGACGTCCGCCACGATTCGCTGGAGTACGTTCAAGGGCGGCCCAAAATTCATTCGGCGAAGCAGGACTTACAAGGAATTGTCTAGAGAAAACGTCCCCCGCATTTAGTGTCCTAGTATCCTGGTGTCATTTGAGTCCATGATTCGCTGGATAATATCAATTGAGGAGGGTAAAAGAATGGCGCGGCGGCGGCAGTGATAGCGATAGCGATGGATTTACAACGTGCATATACACAAGTACACCACGCGCAGCCGAACGGCGGTCACACGAAGCTTCCAACGCCCAAGCCTGAGCTCGCGTCCCAACACCATTATAAGTATAGCCGAGCGCGCCCAGCCTAGTCCAGCCAACCATCCATCCAAGGCGGTGGGTAACGACAAGTGGCTTCCCCAGCGGGTGAAAACAGCCTCCCCCCGAGGGGCCTCGCGAATGGATTCACAGGTCCCGGCGTGCTCGGGGCCGGGGTGGAGGTGGACGCGGAGATGGGCACGGGAAGGGAGGAAGGGGCGGAGGTGAGGAGCGCGCAGATTTCGGAGGAGGTGAGCTCGCGGCCTGATTGGAGGTAGACGAGGTGGAGTTTCTGGGTGGGAGGGTTAGCAACGGATGGATTGGGGATGTGAGCGAGAGGAAGGGGGAGAAAGGGAGGGAGGGCGGGGATGTGGGAGGAATAGGAAGGCACGACGGAGGATGGAAGGAGTAGGGGCAGAGGGATAGGGGAGGGAGGGAGGATGTAAGAAGGCGGAGAGGGGATCCCGACGCTAGCGATGAAGGGGGAAGGGGAGTGAGGGTGAGATGGACAAGAGATACGCCGTGGGGAAATGTAGAGGGGCGTGGAGGTGCGATGTATGGTTGGGGATAGGAGACGATGGAAAGTGAACGCGGAGAGACGAGGCTAGAAAAGAGCCCGGCGTAGGACGGAGATGGGGAGGAGAACGACAGAGGTATAGGGGTACGAAGGAGGGGTGGTGTGGTGGACGTATCGGTACGAAGGACGGCGGAAACCAATTCCAAGAAACAACTCACCTCAAGACGATGTCCCGCCCACCGTGCCCGCGCACTAATCGTCAACATCTGGTCCCCATTCGTAGGGGGTAGTCCCGCCGCGGCATTCGTCTGCGCCTGCGCTGCCGATATCCCGCCATTACCCGATCTCGAATTCGACGAACTCGACAGGGTCCCCTGCGCCTGTGCCGCGAGGGAGGGCCCCCTCACGAAGGAGGACATGGGCGTGCCCGGGGGCGGGTCCTTGTGTCGCGCGATGTAGGCATAGACTCTGAGCTCCTGTATGGGTGTGCGCGTTTGATTAGAGAGGAAAGGAGGAAGGGAGGAGAGAACGCGAACCTCATGGCTGAATCCCACAAATGCTCCCATAGCCCCAATGCACTGGTGCGGCCCCGGACAAGGAGGACTCGGCGACGGGTTTGAATGGCGGGAGGGACGTGGAGGGGAGGGAGGACGCCCAGAGGTGCGGTAGGAGGTTAGATAATCTGCTATTCGTATTTCCTGAGGGGGGCGTTAGTTGGGTTGAGTAAGAGGAATAGGGGGCAAGGACAGACCTCGAAAGATTGGCCGGGAGACTCGTACACGGCTGGGAGAGACATGAGGAGGCAGTCGGGCTGGGGCTGCGCGAGTGACATCGGGTGTGTGTTATAACTGTGAGTGGTCGTGTGAGTAGAGTAGTGGGAGGTGAACTCGAAGGTGCAGACGCGATCGAAAGCGGGACCGACTGGGCACGTGGTGTGGGGAGAAAAGGGCGTGGGAAGGGGCCAGGAGCCTGGGTGTTGATGGCAAAACGTCTTATAATAATAACATTCGACTATCATATATGTTTGTACAAATAAGGTCTGTTTGGAGACTAATTACAAGCCCCTTCTTGAGCTCTTGGACAAGGTGCCTGTCGGTATTCGCGGGGGCTACAGTGCTACCCCCGACAATGCTGGTGCGTCCCACACTTTTGTCTATCTATCGGATGTCCATTCTCTGATCGTCTATCTTTCTCTCTCTGTCTAGCTGGAAGACGTCGGAGAAAAGTACGCGGCCCTGCATCTGCGCCGGCTTCCGAGCGCGGGAGCCAGAATTTTGTGAACATCAAGATGGAGTGGGAGGGGACAAAGCGGAAGACAATGATTGATCAAGATCAGGCGCGATGTGCGCTCTTGCTTTGTTCAAATGCGTGATTCTCAGATTGCTAATGACGAAAATAATCCAACATAATATCCATCATCGGTGCTGCCTGCCTGCCACTTGCGTCTGTGCGCCCCGGGCTTGTGAAAGGTACGCGTATTACCATCATACCCACCCCCTCCCCCGACTGACGTCTTTGTCTATTATCGTTACTTAGAACCGGCATTCGAACGCTTCGTAGTCTCCGAGGTAGTACGGCCCAATAGAGGCGAAGTGGCACATTTCGGGACACGTGTGGGTACACGATCATACACGCCCCCGAAAACAGCCTTGCGACCCTACAATACGAAGCATGAATCGCGAGGTACACCTGCAATCCGGAGCCGTGAATGTCACAGTGGAGCTCCAGTGGGACTGCATGAAGCGGGCGGGGGTTGCTGTAGGTATGTTGGGAGGCAATTGGAAGGTATGGATGTAGGTTGGGCGTAGGGAGTTTGAAGAGGCTCACTACAGATACGGACCAGGGTATCTACATGATCTTCACGTCAAATTTGCAGTGGAATATGATGTACTTGTGGCTAATGTGCATCTGCTTCTGGGATACGTGAGCCCGATTGAGGCAAGTAACCACTCGCGATCGGATTTCTCTCTGTTCTGCTGAAATGGTGTACATTTTGTCCATGCTGTGAGCTGGTGATCTTTGAATATATCATTGGATGGGGAGTGTACATTGTCTTCTCAAGAACCTTGAGGGCTAGTGTAGTACTACTGTAGGTTTCTTTGTAGTAGGAATAACAAGCCAAGTTACAGTGGTTGGAGGCTGTCGTCTTCATGTTGGGACCCTTGGTGATCTCCTGCGCCACTGAATACTGGGAGTGAAACATCCTGAAGTGTTGGGCTCCCGAGACTTGGGGATCTGACTATTTGATTGATAAGAAGTGGAACGACCATCGGATACATAGCCTGCATCACAGTATATTTTCAGTTTCGCTTTAGGTAGTGTTGGTTGAACTTACAACAACCAAAGTGTAGATGTCTATCACATTCTGAACCTTAAAATTTGTGCTCCAAGAGGGGGAGGAATTTTCTGGGTCCGGAAGGATAAATACAGTGTACATGATCTCAAGATTGTTTCTTCAGCACTGCCCGGCGCCAAAATAGATGTCATGGCGATCTCACCTGGAGAACGCAATACCCACAACCGGACTCCACAATGAGAAGTAGTGCCTTCTCCGCCCTCGACTTCCTCCTGCCACTGAACTCCCACATTTTTCGGTGTCTCCTACGTTGAAGAGGCTTGAATCTAAGTATGATGCATGAGAAACCTTGTTTCCACTCACCATGCCTTCAACCCAATAGTAAGTGTGGTTATTATGTTGACGAGTACACTGCCAGAGGCAGCAAAAATGAAGCAAATGGTGGCGTCAAGCAGTGGAGTGCCATTAGAAGTGCCATTAGACACCAGACCAAAGTAGGCGAGTGTGCTCACTAAAAGAGAAAAATATCAATCTAACAACAGAAAGTCACGGGTTAGATTTGACATACGGCACACGCCAAGAAGCAGCAAGAGAGGTAGAATGGTGGCTCGACGACCACACAAAACCCATGCTCTCCAGATGACGATGACGTCGGCCAGGATTTGCTGGAATACGCATCAAGGGCGGCCCAAAGTTTATTTGCCGAAGCAGAACTTACAAGCAATTGTCGACAGGAAATGTTCACTGTAGTCAGCGTCACTAGTATCTTGGTGTTGTTTAAGCGGAACCGCTGAGTTCCATCCACAAAGAGCTGTCGGACAGTGACCACAGCAGAAATCAAATACGAGATCCAGTATAACATCCCCAGCAGCAATGACAGTGACGTCATTACCAACATCGAGAGTGCCAGCCTCTCCCGTCGTCTAACAGTAACTGCGTCAGTCAAGTATTATTTTCCCCTGGTAACTTTACATACAGAAGAAGCGAAGTGGACATGAGAAAGACAATGATGACGACCTCTGTGGAATTAAGAGACACTTTTGCGAGGAGCAGTACATATAACGCGCACCATAAAGTAGAGTTGTTACAACGATTTCAATGATGTTGTTGGGGATGTCGGTACCAACGTCTTGGAG